>CM018903.1:14360543-14363043 GCA_009663005.1 Actinidia chinensis
GTACTCGGCTTCAATGGTTTAGTCAGCAATACACTATTGTTTGACACTCCTCTATCTTATAGTTGCACCCTCAAGAGTGAACACATATTCCAAAGTTGACTTTTTGGAATCCATATCTGATATAAATTCAAAATCTGTGTAGCCGACTAGAGTTAAATCTAAATCTCCGTAGATCAACATATAATATTCAGTCCTTCTCAAGTACTTAAAAATATGTTTCACTACGATCTAATGTTCTAGCTCTGCATTTGATTGATATTTATCGACCATGCTAATTGCATAATAGATATCTGATCTAGTACAAAACATAACATACATTAGGCTTCCTACTGTCAAAGCATAAGGAAGTGCCTTCATGCATTTCTCTTCCTTAAAAGTCTTAGGATAGTGATCCTTACATAGAGTAACTCCATACCTGAAAAGTAATAACACTTTTCTTGGAATTATGCATTGCAAACTTGACAAGAATCTTATCTATAGATGTAGTTTGGGATAAGCCTAATAAATTATTCCTGCGATCTCGCAATAGCTTGATCACAAAAGTATAACTGGCTTTGCCCAAGTCCTTTGTATCAAAATAATTTGCCAACTAGTTTTTTACTATAGATAACGTCCTTACATCATTTTCAATGAGTAAAAATTTATATACATATAAAATTAAAAACATCACCACAATTCACTCACACTTCTTACATACACATGGTTTACCCATGTTTTGTTCAAAATCCAAAGACTTGATCGCTTGATCAAAACAAATTTTCATCTATGGAAAGCTTGCTTAAGTCCATACATGGACTTATGCAACTTTCATACCATGTGCTCTTGGCTCTTAGCTATGAATCCATATGGCTGTATCATATAGATGTCTTCCTCAATATTACCAATCAAAAATGCAATCTTGACATCCATTTGCCAAATTTGATTTCAATTAAAACACTAAAAGTTCTAGTTATCTCATAACTTAATTTAGTAATTTAATTAATCTAAATTAATTTAACTAAATAATTTGGATTGCACTCCAAAGAAAAAATGACTAAAATACCTTCATCGCTATTTTGATACCATAATTAAAACTCTTCTACTTGGGTATCAATAATTAGGTTTGGATTAACTAACTGTCACCAAATTCTAATTATTCTAACCCTCATGATTTCCGAATTTCAATGACTAAATTAATGAATTAACTCACAAGTGATACCCTTTCTCTCATAGAATAGAGTGAGATTCCATCTTGAGAATTAAGTATTCCCACAGACTTAACAATGACCATTCAAGATACTGAGGTGCTGACCTCAATTAGCCTCACTCATTCGTAAATTAAAGTGAACAATGTCAAGAACTTGAGTTCACCATTCTCTCATGATTAAGAGTTAATTACAAATAGCGAATACAAGATTTCATCATAAATTGACAACTTTATATGATTCACTTTCTTATAATGATCCAATTCAGTATATTCCCAATATACTAATACTCTAACCCAGTGTCATCTACTCTAATGATCGAGATAAATCATCCTATCATAGAGAGGTTAACAGTATTATAGTTTTCGCAGATAAGACGTCCAATCTCATTACTGACTACGAAACTAATTTAAAATTACCAAAAACAACTATTAATATCTCCTACGTGAAAATCTCATTTTCACTCGTATATCGTATCTTTCGATAACTTAGGAACATATCATCTCATGATATATAATAATATCCATATCATCTCATGATATAATAAAATAACATTCAATTGTATGATAAAATAAATTCTCATTCTAAATTATAATTAAATATTTAGACATTTGAACATATAATTCTCAGTAGAGGGGTCCACACACATTTGTATGAACTAACTCTAATACACCTTTGGATCTATTACCCTTTGAGAAAATAGCTTTTTGATCATTTTTTTTAAACATGATGCACAAGCTGATAAGGGTTGAATAATCAAGGAGGTCAAATGGCCCTCCTTAACCAATCTATCAATACTTTATAAATTATTATGACCAAGTCTTAGATGTCAAAGGTATGTTGGATTCTTAGATAAAACTTTTTTTTTACGTGATAAGTTCTGTGATTTGCTATTCACGTTATGTATCTCATACATCTTAAAAGTAAGTAAATAAAGACTATCAACTAATTTGCCCAAACATATAAAAGATCCATTCAATTTAATAGAAACTTTATTATTAAATAAAATATCCTTATTTAAATAAAGGTGAAACCGAAATCGAATTTCTTCCAATCCTAGGAACAAATAAATAACCATTCAAAATTAATATTTTATTTGAAAAAAAAAACATAATTCTACTACTCTTATAGACACTGTAGCAACTCTTACTTTCGAGTTCAAGTGCAATGTAGCCCAACCATCACTTAGCTTCTTAGTTTTTTAAAATCCTACAACGTGTTACAAATATGATATGTTGCAGCGGATTCTACACACCAGGAATTTAAAGTACCCATAATAAATATTACTTCAATAACAAGTAATTTAGCTATACTTG
>CM018903.1:14365543-14368043 GCA_009663005.1 Actinidia chinensis
TCAAACCCTAAAGCAAAATCAAATTTTTAATTTTTTATGATCAAATCTTGAACCATGTAAAACATATAACATTGATTAGGAGGGTTAAGGATACCTTGAATGAGAGAAAAAGAAGACAAGAGATTCAAAACTTGAAACAATAGCTACAAGAACCTCAGGCCGCAAGAAGCCCTAGCTGCAAACCCTAGTTGTTTAGCCCCTTGTTGCCTTGTCCTTTGCCACAAATCTTAGCCACCGCCAAGTCCCTTTGCCGCAAACCATCGCCGCTGCCTAATCCCTTTAGTGATAAAGTCTCCTTACATATTTGGCCGTAGACCACCTTCCGCGTTGCTTCGCATGACAAGTTTCGGGCATGGCGCTAAGCTCGTAGTTGATGAAGTTTGGGTCGACTCACATCATCTCGCATGGCTTTCATGCGGAGACTTTGATGTTTTCTTTAAGGAACTCGATGAGCTTGGTTTTCTCTTGCTCCATGTTTGAACCAACAAGTAGCGATCCGAGCTTTGCTCACTGAGTTCATAACGAATCAGATCTTCCACGACTTTAGCCTCCAGGTCCTACCAATATCTTCAAGAACTTTTCACTCCTCATCCAACATCTGCACCTCTTTCATGATTCCTTTTGTGCTTACTATGGCAAGGCAACACTGTTTGACCGCCAGTTTGTCTTTATAAAGTGTTTCTTCACCCCTTAGAGCTGTAAATTTGATAACCTGGTGCATTGTAGATGCAACTCCCTTCATCCTATGTAACTAATCTCAACCAACAATCGTGTTATATGGAGAGGGAATATTAACAACCATAAACTTAGGGACAATCTCAGACTTTAAGTGTCATGATTCCCAAGGGCTAGTGTGCTTTCGCATTGAACTCGACTAATAAAGCTCGGGCTGACTTTAAATCAGCCTTACACATCTCTAATTGTTTAAACAAATTAGAGTAAATCACCTTCATCGATCTGCTAGAGTCCACAAGGATCCATTTGATGTCATAACCGTGGATCCGCAGTTGGATGACCAAGGGATCGTTATGAGAGTTCTGATCCTGTTCGAGATGTGCCTTGGTAAAGGTGATGCTTCCCTGCCTTGGCTTCGTTGCCACTAGTTGGACCGAGAGTACCTCATGCATTTGCCTTATGATGTGGATCTCCCCTTGAATTCTATTCTCAAGTTCGGGGTCACATGGGTCCCTCAATCATATGAATAATCCTAAGTGGGAGGTGTTCCTTTGAGGCATTGTTAGCTAGATCTCTATTTTGGTCAAACCTTGGATAAGGTCTAACATTGGCTTCCTCTGCCTTCATTTTTTTCCTATCAACAAACTCTTTCAAATGTCCATCCTAAACGAGCTGATATAGGAAAGTCTTCAAGGCTTTTGCATTTCTCTGCTCTATGCCCTTTTTTCTCGTGGAAGCACATTCCCACCGCTAATTGTGTTTCTTAGGATGTCCTCCAATGGGGAGCAACTTCTTTTAGTGCAACTAATCTCGAATCCGGGTAAGGAGTTTGTATATTAGTTTTTTGAAAACCATATTGATGCCTGCCTAACCTGATCTTCACGGTTGTTCATACTTTCCTTTCATTTTTTGAATGCGACATCTCCTCGATAAAAAGTTCCTGAGGATTATTCTGTTTGTCTAACATCCTCCTCCAGCCAAGCATACATCTCCACTTTGTCATAAGATCTTGAAGGTCTGCTAGAGGTTTAAGCGCTAGGTCGTCCTATAATTTGTCGCCAGGAGTCAGCCTGATCTTGTAGCTGATAATAGCGAGCTCTTTTGAGCACTCTTTAATTTCATTATAGAACTCCCAGTGCCATTTGTTGTAGTTATGGAGCATCTCATTTTTTCATTTGCGGAGTGTCAAAAGAGAACTTATACCCTTCAATGCTTTAGTGTTGATAATAAATTGAGCTACGAATGACTTGAAATATTGGAGGAAGCTCCTGATGGACATTGATGGGGGCTTTTCAAACCCCTTCAACTTGAGATCACCTAGACTCGAGGGAAACACCCTACACATGAGTGTGTTGAGGTGATTCCAAAGTGCCATCATCTGCTAAAAGTAGTTGATGTGTGACCTTGGGTTTCATTTTCCATCATACATGGTGAACTTGGGGGTCGAACTTTTCTGGAGGTTCCATTCCCTAATCTTGGGTGCGAATGGGTTTGGTACCTTGGACGATCTAGTACCTTTGGGTGAACTTTGAAGTCTTTGTCTTTGACCTAGCTAAGAGGATGGTCTTTGCAACGGTTGTTGCTTTGGCGACTAGCTTTGTTAGCAAATCCACATCTTCTCAACCTCGTTCTGCATTTAGTGTATGACAAAGGTCCACGCCAGAGGTGGATCGGCTCAGTGATACCCTTCACTTGCCCATAAACATGGTTTTGCTATCACTTCAGCTCTTGGCCTTAGTGTAGTAAGATTCAGCTTATTTACCCTTTGAGCTGCACTGAGGTGCATATTTTCATCAAATCGTCCTTACCTTGACCGGCCCTTCAC
>CM018903.1:14405543-14410543 GCA_009663005.1 Actinidia chinensis
GTCCAACCCAAGGTCACATGTCAGCCATGTCTAGCAAATAATGGCACTCTGGAATTATTTTGACACACTTATGTGCAAGGTGTTCACATCAAGTCTGGGGGACCTCGGGTTAAAATGCTCTGTAAGTACAGCAAACACTACTAAAGATGTACAATGAAATAAAGGAGTGCTTAGAAGAATTAGTCGTGGTTAACTACAAGCTCAAGCCTAAGCAAGAAGGTTTGGGAAGACCTAACTCTCACTCTAACCAACCTTCGGGATCTCATGAGCCGAGTTGAAATGTTCACTCGATTGAAGGATGATGTTCGACAAGTAGAACGAGCTACGGGGTCTTCATCCCGGGGTGACGAGTCATTCAAAAAGTGGAGAGAAAATCAAATAGACTATGAAGGCCGGGTGAGGCAAGGTATCAATGTAGTTTTTAAAGAACCGATTTAGTTCACTCCTCCTCCTAAATTCACTCTACAACAGAAAGTCCAACCCAAGGTCACACGTCATCCATGTCAAGCAAATAATGGCACTCTGGAATTATTTTGACATACTTATGTGCAAGGTGTTCACATCAAACTTGGGGGACCTCGGGTTAAAATGCTCTGTAAGTACAACAAACACTGCTGGAGATGTACAATGAAATAAATGAGTGCTTAGAAGAATTAGTCGTGGTTAGCTACAAGCTCAAGCCCAAGCAAGAAGCTTTGGGAAGACCTGACGCTCACTCTAACCGACCTTCGGGATCTCATGAGCTGAGTTGAAATGTTCACTCGGTTGGAGGATGATGTTCGACAAGCAAAACGAGCTACGGGGTTTTCATCCCGGGGTGACGAGTCATTCAAAAAGTGGAGAGAAAATCCGACAGACTATGAAGGCCGGGTGAGGCAAGGTATCAATGTAGTTTTTAAAGAACCGATTTACAAGCTCTTAACCCGGATTCGAGACAAGCCGTATGTTAAGAAGCCCCTTCCCATGGGAGAATATTTCAAAAAATGCAATTAATGATGGAAATGCTCCTTTCAGGAGGAGAAGGGGCACAAAACCAAAAATTGTAAAACCTTGAAAGTTTTTCTAGATCAGCTCGTTCAAGATGGACATTTGAACAAATATGTTGATAAGGAAAAGACTTAAGCAGTGGAAGACAAAATCAAGCATAACCCCTAGGTTTGATAGAAGCAACAAGAAAACTGATGACGCCTTAGAGGAAGACCTGCCTCTAGGGACCATTCACTAGTAGTCAAGTTCAGTTCAACTCCATGTTATGAAAAAGCAGAAGTAGAACAATAAAAGTGGACTCAACTAGGCAATTATGAAAAGCATTTGGGTACAAAGTTAGCTGAGTTCACCACAAAATTTGAACTTTGTCCTGCAAGGCAACCATCAAGAAGTAACCACCTCAAATCGATCCTAGCCTAGGTGAACTATGTGAAGCTGTTGAAAACATCAAGGACCTGGTGGATGGGAAGCTCGGTCCTAATTGGGAGGGTCCATACAAGATAACTAAACTCTTCGTTGGTAGAGCTTATTATCTTGAGAATCCCAAGGACAAGCAAGTCCCACCTTGGAACTCTAACAACTTGAGAAAATACTACCAACAAAATATAACTTCTTTGCATTGAGCTTGTATTTATGAAAAAGCAGAAGTAGAACAATAAAAGTGGACTCAACTAGGCAATTATGAAAAGCATTTGGGTACAAAGTTAGCTGAGTTCACCACAAAATTTGAACTTTGTCCTGCAAGGCAACCATCAAGAAGTAACCACCTCAAATCGATCCTAGCCTAGGTGGACTATGTGAAGCTGTTGAAAACATCAAGGACCTGGTGGATGGGAAGCTCGATCCTAATTGGGAGGGTTCATACAAGATAACTAAACTCTTCGTTGGTAGAGCTTATTATCTTGAGAATCCCAAGGACAAGCAAGTCCCACCTTGGAACTCTAACAACTTGAGAAAATACTACCAACAAAATATAACTTCTTTACATTGAGCTTGTATTTATAAAAGTTGTGTATTGGGTTTCATGATATTATCAAAACTCTCTGTTTGCCATGTTTAAACAAAATATGTATTTTTTTAGCTACGCAAGCAGTTTGACCATGTCATGAGTTTTTTGACTTACAATTTTCCAAACACTATGAAAATATACATAGCTCGGCTGAAGGATCGTTTCAAAACACCATGACTTTGCAAAAAAAATTCTAAAATAAAATTTTCTAAAATAACCAAAACGCATTCCTCATTTACCTAAGAAGAGCTAAGTGGTCCTAACAAAAAGCACGAGACTAATCAGCGAGCTGCTCGAGCATGAGCTTGAGATCCTGAAGCAGCATGATTAATCTCCGACCTGCTCAAGCATGAGCTTGAGATGTCTTAAAATAGCGGAAGACTAGTCGACCGAGCTATTCGAGCACAAGCTTGGAACTACCAGCAGCATGACTATTCACCGACATACTCAATACATGAGCTTGAGGTGTCTTAAAATGAAGCGCGAGTCTATTCCGTTAAACTTGCTCAAGCACGAGCTTGGGATGTCTTAAAATGCACAGTTCTAGAGAAAAGTATCACATATGCTATCGAATGCATAAATAGCCAAATTTCGCTAAGACATCACAAAACTAAATGACGAGCTACCTGAATACCGAGCTCAAGAGCCTTGAAATCAGAAGACATTCAAAACTACCGGTTTTCGCTAAGGCATGTGTTTGTTCAACCGAGTTGAGACAAGTTGATAGAATAGCTACATCAATGCTATGAGCATGCAAGCAATTAAAATTTTTTAAGGCATGACATGACTTGGTCTTTAGGACACTGATCACCGAGCTCAGAACCTTCACATATCCATGGCAATGCTAAAAGAAGATATTGGCTAAGGCATTGGTAAACTATCGGAATTCCGAGCTCGAAGATCTTAAAGCATTCGAGCATACAAAGTCATAAATGACCTAAGGTAAAGACAGAAGTGTGAAACGAGCTGGGGTAATGAAAATAACATTTCATTAAACTAAAACGATTTACAAACATTAAATGTTCAAAACAAAAATATCTATAAGTCTTCAAAAATCTCTAAAGGACCATCCTTCTAAGGCAGTGAAACAAATTATACTTCTAGGGGGTGACATGATCTTCATCTCCAGGTCCTTCTCCAACTCTTCCAGCCCTAAGCTTGTTGCATGTGCCAGCGTCAGCGTCAGTGTCAGCATCACCAACCTCGGTTGGACCTTTATCTCCCCTTCCTCCAACTGGTTTATATAATAATCCTCATTGAAGCCCATCATAATGAGGGGCGCTTCAAAAGGTTTGGAAGCTCGACTTCAGGTGCTGCTACAACCTAAGCTGGTGCTTTAAAAGAGTACCGAGCCAACTTTCATGAAAAATATTAGGGCGAAGCTCGGCCACCTGTCTCTCATAAAAGTCACTAGCCTGACTATAGCAACGATTGAATACCCACTCATACATTGGGCCAGTGATCACTTTCTTAAGCTCGGCCAGATCCTGTAGAGTCTTATAAGTTTTTCTTGGGTAGCATCAGCCTTGAGCTTAGACTTAGCAATAGCTTCATCGCTGGCTTTGCGAGTTGCCTCCTCAATGGTGAGCTTCTCCCTAGTCTTCTTCAAATCAAACTTCAGGATGTTAGCTTTCTTTAAAGCCTTCTTAGCCTTAGAGGAGTAGCGTTTCATCCTCTCCGAGATGGCCATGGCTCTCTAGAGGCTCTACAAAAAGAGCGAGAAATTATGAAAACAGAGACCTTCCTGGTGGATGAACCAAGTCTGAACTAGGATGTGGTCCCCGTGCCCCTATACTACGTTGGTCTCTTCATTTGGTCGTGGTCTCTCTATTCGCATGTTGTCTGGAATGTCATGGACATCCCTAAAATGATCCAGTGCATCATCGGTGTGGACTAATAGTTGAGCTCGGTTTGACTCCTTATTCTGAAAGCAGAAGAAAACGATAAGAACGAGCTCAACTACGAAATCATAATGAGAATTTAGGAGTAGAGTTAGCCAAGCTCCCCATTAACTCCGAGCTCTAGTCCACGAGGTTTAGCATTTGAAAAAAGTTAGCTAAGCTCTACGTGAGCCTCAAACTTTATCCCATGAGGTACACCTACATTTCTTTAAGGGACAATTCTCAAGCCCTCCTCCTACCTCAACCTATCTTGGCAGCAGAAAGGCTTAAGGGGGAAAAAACCTAACCGTACAAGGAGGAGTTTTCAAAGTTTGTCAACAAGCCATCAAGAACTACAGGGGCAGCTCGGACCCGCTTCATTAGGGAAAACAGGTCAAAGGCAACCCGAATCACACAAGACAGAAGCTTCAGTCGCCCAGCAACGGCGGATGGGCAACCAAAGGAAAAAACATAGAAAAAAACAAAAATCAGCAAAGCAGACGCTACTATAGGTATGAAACAATGGGGATTCTAGAACTACAAAAACCAAGATAGATCAAGTCGCAACAACAAAACGCAGCAAATGCGAAAACACTTTTTCAGAGAAAAACAACTCAAAGAAAATCAAAAAGATAGTTAGGGATTGATAACAATCGTCAAACAAGAAGAGCAAGGTCATAATGGCATCGAATATGGTGGTCGGATGGCAACAGTTCTTGGGTTGGCATGCTCTCTCTCTAAAACTCTCGAACTCTAAATGAATAGTGCCAAGGAAAATGAAGGGCCTTTTAAAAGTAGCCCAAAAGGGCAGGAAAAATTCACCAAACACGCTTTTAAGGCGCGTCGTTTGGCAGGCCAAAATTCTACTACGAACCAATCAAAAATGAACACGTGGCATCTCGCTTACTGCGCGTCCATACTAAACAGCCCTTAAAAGTAAATAGGCATTCTGGCATCCGTGCCCAAACCAAGCTTGGGCAAGTCAAACCTCGATGTGTGGCACCGTAGTACAGTGAAGTGACAGATCCGTATAGGGAAAGAATAGCTTACAAGCATTGTCACACTTACCCTACCGAGCTTCGACTTCAAATTTCGCAGACATTCAACTCACATGACCTCGGCTA
>CM018903.1:14480543-14498043 GCA_009663005.1 Actinidia chinensis
AATGCATATATACTAGATTCATGGCATGATTATGTTAGGGACATTAGTTTTTTACTATTATCTGGCCATTACTTCACACATCATCATTCTAAGTAATGTGTATTACATTGCCTATATTAACTTTATTTGGAGGAAATTTTCGGTGATGTGTTTTGACCATTGAGTTGCCTTATATACATCATGAATTTATCAATTTAAATCAATGAAACATATTGTTAGAAGTGATTGACATGCTTTAGATTGTCCACTTTATATAGACATTCTTTAGTTTGAATCCAAGTTCTCTTACATGTTAAGTGGAGCACTCTCTAAAAAACTGCTTGACACACATATCCTCTCCATATATCGTACTTCTTATTTTTTTTTGGGGGTTTTTTTTGCTATTGTTTATGCATAATTTTATTTGGTGTGTATTGTGATTCATGAATTGTATGCCTTTATTTGATATAAATAAATATCAATTCATGAACAATCATGTTTGAACTAGGAATATACCTATATAGTGTGTATACATTACTTAATATGTACAAATTCTCACATGATAAGTATTGTAATCTTGAAAAAACTTATACCCATTCTTAAAAACTATTTTCTTAATTTATATAATTCATTATCATAAAATATGTTTAATTAGATCAAGTCATATTGCTAAATATTGCATAATATTTTTTAGTGACTTGAACTCATGGTTTTTAAGTTTAATTATGTTATTACACTTATCTACATTTTGTTTGTTAAATTTAGAACACATTACTTGAGCATGTCGATATGCTATATCATATACTTATTTGTTTTAAACTTACCTCTAGCATTGCACAAGTTCTGTCTCATGTTAAATGGTATATCTATTAAAGAACTTGATTGCACTTCAAGTCCATATGCTACATTTTGCATAGAATCATATTGCGACTTAAAATTGTATTTTGAAAGTTCAATTAAGTGTTTTAGACTTGCTTTCATATTGCATATTGAATTTAAAAACTATTTGATAGAATTAAATCTTCCATGCACTCACAATTTGCTTGTTCGACTCTTATATGCTAAATGATATTTTATACAAGTAGTGAGTCACTTTCATTACTTTCATAACTATCAAATGGTTAAGAAAGTGTTGGTTTCAAAATGTATTTAAATACTAACCCCCAAGGACCCAAGATGATATGGGTATCAAAGAACAAAATTTGAATTGTCTTGATTATAGGTTTTTTCACAATCCAACATAAGGAATGAGGTTGGTACTTATCGATGGATACTTAAGGTATATGATGGTTTGATATGGGGAACTCAAAGTATGAAGCATACTCTTCTATCCAACCACAGCTATATGGTGATAGGTTTTTTTTGTTTTTTTTACTCCTCTTGACATTAGAATTATAGAAGCATGATTGAATTTGGCAAGTAGATTAGATATTATGACTGGTATACGTATGTGTGATAAACTTCTTGCTAATCCTAAATGATTATGCAATTGACGAATTGGGCATTGAAATTATTTCACTTGATTGATTGATGAGATGTCTATTAGGTATGTTTCAAGTGTTGTGTAAATTGTAAATATCAAATCTATGCATATCTTTCTCTAATTCAATTCATATCATTAGAAGCATAGAATTGCATTTTATGAGTACATAAGTCACACAATTTAAAGTAAAAAATGACTATTGCCTCTAATACTAAATATTCAAACTTTCCAAAGACAATTGTCTACTCAAAACCCTCTCATAGAGATGAGGGGGTAGAAGAAAAGAAAAGTTTTGAAGAAGAGAAGTAATATGACATGATTACAATAAAAAGGAAGAAGCAAGAAAAGGAAAAGAATGAGAATTATCAATATGTGGAGTGAAATAACGCTAAATATCTTTACATGGTTATATGTTCTAAATGATTTTGACATATTAGTACTCTTGATGAGTTGCATTAAATTTTTTGCTCTAATTGATACTTTTATTGTGGGCTAATATTTTACGATTATTCATATCACTTATTATACATTTACTTATTTCAACAAAAAGGAACAAAATAATGTATAAGGAAAGGATATGAATATGACATATTGAATGGGGAGAAAAATCTGATATTGTATTATGCATGTGCCTATGAGTAAAGGTGAACTAAATAAATATTTGAATATAATTGGATATCATTTTATTAAAACTTATTGGTATCGTAGTTAAGAGCAAATTATAAAAACTAATATGGCATTGCCATACAAAAAAGGGGAGCAAGGAATTGCTATGCTCTATACATTTGTGTTGCTATGGCTCTAATACTCTTAATTCACAACGGACATTATTGTGTTGATTATGAATTTGGCCTAACACATCTAATAGTTATGGTTTCATTATTCATCCTATCGTTATAATTTCACTTAGGAAGAAATAACTCACATAGACATTATATTTATAGAGCAATTGTGCACAATTCTTAGGGGAGCACAAAAATATAAACATATTAATTGCAAGAATACTCTTAAAAAGAGTACAACCCTCATAAGGGATATAAGTTTAATTTATTGAATTAATGAATATTCTGACTCTATCTTAGATAAACTATGATTTCATAGTTAGTATGAGTTCACTATATTGTGTCAAAAATGTTTTGAATTGATGTCATAGCATGTCTCTTCATCTATATAGTTTATGCTCTCAATGCCGATGATTTGAATATATTTTTTAGAGTAAAGAATGATGATAGGGAGAGATTGAATTATGAGTGTAATACCCCGAACCCGTAATAGAATTTTTCATTTGTGTTCGAACGGGAGGAGAGGTGTTCGAACGTTAATGTTCGAACGGATTAGTAAGTGTTCGAACGGTAACTGCAGGAAATGAAAAATAAAAATGGCACACGAAATTAGAAAGGGACGCACCACACGAAATAATTTTCCATACCAATCAATACAACCACACTTTCATTTCACTTTATCAAATCCAAACACACACCCACGCCAAGAGAGATAGATAGAGAAAGGAGAAAAGAAAGAGAAGAAGAAGGGGGAAAGAAGAGTAAGGAAGAGAGAGCTTAAAAAGCTCATTCAAAGCAAAAAGAAGCTATTGTGGAGCTTGAAATCTTAAAAAAAGGTAAAAAACCATAACCCAAAATATAGGAAGTAATTTATATGTATTGTAATTTTCAATAGGTACTTTCTTGAGTCTAAAATTGCGTCAATAACATTGTTAAGGTTTATGAGTTATTCAGTGTGGGTTTGAAAAAAAAAAAATCCCAAGATTTCCATCCATGCTAATATTGTTCAAAGTTTTTAATCTTAGATCATACCAGTTTTAGGGTTATTTTTAAGAGTTTGGAATTTGAGTTATGTAACCAAACTGAGTTATTATCTTTGAGGTTAGAAGTCTTGAAAGGAACATAAAGATTTTAAAAAGATTTGTTTGGAAAATCTGAATTCGTAGTAAAAAAGGTTCGAACGGTTGAGTTCGAATGGGGTTTGGGAAGAGTTTGGACACTTGTATTCGAACGATTTTTACTGTGGTTCGAATGATACCGAGGCTTAAATGAGAATGGAATTATTGTTTCTGGCACCATCTTAGAGTTATCCTATGTTGCAGAAAAAAATTTAAACGTATATACTTGAGTTAGAAATTTAGAATTTTTCTATTGTTACACTTTTCCTTAATCATATTGATTAAATCAATCGTAATTATGAATGATCTTGTCCTTTTATATGTTAGGAGACGCGTTGTCTAGCATCTAGCCAAGAGAATCCAATGATTAACAGGCATGCGATAAACAAATTACGTATGTTGACATAGTTTCATACATATTATTGTATATTCAAGATTTTTTCATATTTTTCATTACATTAACGATTGTTATCAATACAAATGCTATGTTTTCATATATGATATGCTATTATGTACGAAAGAAAAATCCATGGTTGTTTAATTCCAGATGAACTGGTAGTTTCAAAGTATAGCATGTTACACTCTGGGTCCCCCTGTGTGGGATCTAATCTAACCTAATGGTCTAAAAGTAAATAGGGACGTGAAATAAATCATTTATAAGGATATCTCAGCCTAAATAACCACCCGACCTATATGGTCCATGTATTAATCCGAACTATACGTTTTCATGATATGATTATGTATTTTCCGGAAAACGTGATGGCCATTTTATGCAAGATCAAGTTTTAAACTAATATTCCAATAAAGTTATGTTAATACTCACTTGTTTTAACACTTATAATGGATGTATGATATGAAAGTATCCATACTAATTTTACGTTCATGCATCGTTGTTATTCACTAAGTTTTAACTTTGTTTTCGAAACCTTTTCAGTAGGCCAATCCGGGACCTTAAGAAGGAGTCCGCTTTGAAAGATCATAGTTTTTGTGGCCAAGAGGACTTTTTAGTTATTATATAGACTTACCCTAGTCATGTAATTATATTGGTCCATGTGATGTATTTTATAATTAAAGTTGGCCTTCTTTTGTATGTAAACTTTAAAAATTAGACACAGCTCTGTATGTACGGTATGGCCTGACACTTTTTATTATTCTCAGTTATGATTTTTTTTCCGCAAAGAACAATTATGCATTCCAAATGAATGTTTGCACAGGTTTTCTGCCAGTTGGCCTTGCGGTCAGCCTTTGGCCATCACACACCCACATCCGCATACCCGTTGTTGCTGGGCGTGACAGATGGTATTAGAGCTTAGTTTATCCGTACAAAACAAATACGGAAGCTATAGGTTTACACCTGATATAGTGTCACGTCTATTCTAGAATCTAAGACTGACTAGTGATATACGCTAGGGTTGCTAATGCTATAGTAGAATTAATGTAGCTAAGTGTTTGAGATAGGGTTAATAAACGTTTGATATTTTGTAGACGCTATGCCCCTAGAAGAGGACGTGGCCGTAGAGGGGTCAGTAGAGCCTGAAGATTGAGTTGGCGCATAGAGAGGATTTTAGAGGGACTTGTTTTTAAGTGGTGCCATGATGTTCACAATAATAATAACCAGATGATGTAACCGTAACCAACCGGCAATGTATGCCAATTCCAGGACCGGAGCGATGCCGACGTCCACTTTAAGCATTCCACCATTAAAGCCCCAACTTTTTTATGGAACCCCCAGATCCCAATGGCTGCATCGTCTTATCTCTGGGAATCGAGAGGGTATTCAAGTTCTTACCTTGCAACCGACAACAGAAGTGGTTTATGCCACGTTCACTGATTCGCTCCCAGAATTGAATTCTTTTTACCGTAGTTTTTTGTACGGGGTCGTCGAAATAGTACTAAACTCGAAGCACGATTACGATCCCACAAGGAACAGTACAAAGTTGATAACAAGAAACGAAACACTACCATGCCATCTTAACCAAATTGTACTTTGCTTCAAAAAAATAAAATTAAAATATGATTTTTGGGATTTTTGCATGAGTTGGACTAAATTTTCAATAACAAAATCATAACAGAAAACTGATTTAACTTGAATTACAACTGAACTACAGAATCGATTATCCACAATGTTTTCTCAGGAATTTCAACGGAGGCAATATGAATTAACATGAAATCCTCGACTATCTGAGTCTTAATTCGGAAAATTTACTTTTCAAACCAAATATTCTTACTTACTTCACCTCTAAATAAATCTGTTTGTTATGATTATGGTAGTGCATCATCGATCCGCATCACCAATGTTATTCAAACATAATGACTCCAGTTTTTCGAAAGTAAATAATCTGGTTTATTTTAATCATGGTAGTCATCTCGATCCGAATACACGAATGTTTATTCGAACATAATAGGACTCCCCAAGTTTTCGAAGTATTTAGATTGGTTAAGAAAAAAATAAAATTAGAAAAATATAAACGGTGAAAATAATTTACCTCCATTGTTCATCCTTTAATTCCCGATTGACTTTCACAATTCGATTCCAGTAAAGAAAAAAACTAGCCATCATGGCTAAGGTAAACAAAAATCTAATATTGAATGCCTTCTAAATTACAATCTTATCTAATGATGTAAACCAAAGATAATTGAATTCATGCAAAAGAATTGAAAAAACTTGATAAATTGTCAAATCCTAAATTAGTAAAACAAACAAGACGTTTAATATAGCAAACTTACAAGCAATAATTAAAAACTTTGGAAACTAAACTAGAGGCTGAGAAAAACCCTAAAATTACGTCCTCAACACCCCTTTCAAAACAAAAGCATATAAAGGGATTATATAAGCACTTCCTACATTCGAGTCCCTAAACGGATTCGGAACTTTTCATCATGATTTGCCTTGAAGTTCGAGTCACGCCCAACTTCCTTCTTCCATGGATCCGTTCGAACGTTCCGAATAATCTTCTACTTTCACTTCTTGTCGTTCGGATGCTCTAAAAATCCTTCTTCCATGAGCGTTCCGAACGCTTAGGAAAAAAAAAATAATTTTCAAAGTCCCTCCCTTGCACGTTTTCGAACTGTAGCAAGGAGGGCCTTTTGAACGCTTCGTCCAATTTAGCTCTCGCACTTTGTCGAAATGTAGCATAACGTTCGAACGCTCTTCGCTATTTTTCTTCTTGGCGTTCGGCATTCCAAAATTCCTCTTGGTCAGCGTTCGAACGTTCTTCACAAATTCTCAAATTTTTTTTTACACGACGAGCGTCGAACGTACTTTCCCTTTTCCAATGGGGCGTTCGAATGCCCTAGGTATTTTTTTCCTCAGACATTTTTTTCTTTTTCCTACTCTTTTATTTGACTTTAACCTGGCACTAGACTCAGATACCACTGTAAAATGAGCCATATATGATAAAATTAACTATTAGACTAAATAGAGTCACTTAGGTTAGTTAAACGGTATTTGAAATACACTTATTTAGTCCAATCACATCCCCCAACTAACCTTTTGTTGCTAGTCCCCCTAGAAAAATTAACAAAAGCAAAAAGAGGATCTCTTCTTTCGTAAGAGTCCCAATTGCATTTAACCGTATGGCATCCCGCCTTTAAACCCCTAGGATTACCCTAGTGACAGTGTGGTCTCGTGAGGGTTTTTCAATGATGATACCCCCCAAACATCACCTCATCAATTTATCACAAATAATTTAACAATAGCTTCTCAATAAAATACAATGCAAGGCAATTCAAATCAACTTAAATCATGCTTAAGCAATCTACTCCAACTGTCAGTGCAATATAGACGAAGATTCAACGTGTGAAAAGTGGTGGAAGTCGTATTCCCCAAACTTCAAGCCATTAAGCATCCTATGACAACAACATCACAGCCTCGATAACAAAAAAACTACAGTCATGACACTCTCATAATAAAATACACAAGGTTTCTCTCAAAGGATTGCTCATTATATGATAAGTTTAAAAGTAACGCAAAGAGAGGCAATCCCAATTTCAAAAAAATGCAAAAAGTTTAATTATATCGACTTGGTATAGCTTTACGAAGGAATGTTTACCGTTAATGCACCATTTTGGTTTGACATAATAGGTTTACATGAAGCTTGAATTCCGATGTACTTACAATAGCTTAAGCCATGTTAAAAGATGTAGTCCAACGAAAATAGAGAGAATCAGTGGTCGATCGATCTCGACGCTATGCAATTGATCACTATACATGCGCATTCTTAAATGAGCACCAACGACGGGCCATTTCACCTCTTTTCCTTTAACACCTTTTTCACTTTTAACACCTTTGATATGATTTTTTTTTCGTCTACCCCATCATAATCTAACAACGAATTTCAAAATTATCCTCTTTTTCGATATCGTATTATATATCAATTACCAAGAATTTGACAGAATTGGAAGACGTATGCTGATTGGCCCTCAAATTAACTCAGAATTCGTGATAGGTGTAAATCATGTAAAAGGTGCCAACACTTCCCCAACTCATCACATAACAATGTGAACCAAATTCAGTGTATGCAGCTATTCCAAACATTAGGTTCCAATTTCCTTGAATACATGTAAAATCAGCTCCTAAAAAAAACGATTCTTTGGCTCTAAAAAAGCTCACAAGGTTAAAATCTCCACTATTACGGGTGCAGTCATTTAGATTCATAACAATTTTACTTTAACACGACTCGTGCTTAGTGTATGTGATCCTCTCTCTCTATATGTCTCTCTATAATTGCACAGACAGTAACGTATCAATCATGCAGATTGATTTGACTGATACTCCGCTTAAACATCATATTATGCAAGATCCCCTACTGCTTCAACTATCTTTTGAAAATAAAATATGATTATTCAGTTGGGCCCAAAAAACTAAAAATTCATTCTCACACACACCTCCCCATTATAACAACATCTCAATTCCACCCAAGTGTAAGATTTAATGCCAATTTCCTCATAACTGTCAAAGGAACCAGAAAAACACATGCTTCGCTTACATGATAAGGACCTGTTTTTTTTTATTTGCAATCATGGCAGACAACTTCTGCCCGAACAATTTAAGCCAAGACAATTAAAAACAAGCATGCCAGCAATTACAACAAATTCAACAACATTAAAAGCATCCAAATGTATACTCGTATCCAACCATAAAACATAAAAAATTAAAACAAATCGCAAAAAGAAAGAACCCGTCGATAAATCCTAATCCTCCTCGTCATCATCATCATCTTCCTCCTCCATACGGATCACATCCTTTCAAGTCTTGGAGTATAACCGTGTGACGACTAGAACTCATCTCTAATGACGACAATCGGGTATTCACCTTCTTCTCCAAATTCAGACATTTGCTTTACTCATCTCTTTTCCCCCCCTCAAATTCAGAATGGCTTCTTTTAGCTCTCCCATCCTTATAGCTGATCCCTCATTTTTTTCTTCCTCCATTTCCTCTTCCTCCTTTTGGCCCCTCAATCGGACAAAGAAGCTCTATCAATGGGCCCCTCAGGCTCAATCCTAATGAAATCTAAAGGGATATGGACTCACTTCTTTTAATAACTCTGTCAGAATCCCGTGAAAGGCACGGAACCCCTCTGTCCGAAGCCTATATGTGGCGCACAAAGATAAAAATATGATATGCGGTAATTCAGGTTTTCCTAATACCAATTGGCCACAACAACCTCGCATTAGCACCATTCCATGGATACCGTGACGGTTCAAAGGAAGCGGGAATGACATGAAAACAGAAATTAAAATCAAAATACTATCCTTGAGGCGTATCTAGTTACACTGCAACCTCACCGTCCCATTCATCTCACTCTAAAAAGGCAATTTTGTGAGAAAACGCTTAAGTCCGGCATCCCGAATAGGAAATGCAAACTCTAGGGTTCTCTCGGGGAATCTCAAAAATTTTAGCAAACGTATCGGGGGTACTTTAATTTCTTTCTCACACCCAACTACACAATTTCTCCTTTCCTTGGTTCAGTCTCCGCGTTCATGGTTTGATGTTTTTCATGAACTCTGGCACAAGTTAGAACCGATTTTGCCTTAAATTTTCCAGATTTATCCAAACCCCTAGTGGTAAAGTTTGGACAAAAACTAATGCCAGGTTTTCATAAGCAACTAAATTTAGCTCCTCTCAAGTACTGCCTCATTGCGAATCCAGACCTTATTGAATAATTTTTCGCAATTTTTTCCCACGACACGAGAATATCATATCCACCCCTGCCTTTCCTTGGGACTTACCTCTTAGTTAGACTCCCGTGTTCCATATTACCCAACTATTCAGTTACCCCCTGCATACCAACCAAGCAAAAATACAAACACAAGTCACCACATATGCAACTATGCAATCAACTGTATGTGCCTACAAAGGGGTGTTTTACATGAGTCTCAATTGAGACTCCGCGAATGCACCACGATGTTGTATTCCCATGTAAAAATAGAGGTTCTACACAACGTTTTCTTTAACTCAAGCGTCTCCCAATCTTTAATGACCGACACACCGACGAATTACACATCCATTCCCTCACCAATTAATTGATTCTTTCATTGGGACAAATTTTTTTTTCGGGTCGAAACATGTTGAAGGGCATATGAGTCTAAACTTCCATGCACAATTTCTTTGGACATAATGCTCTCAAATCTCAAATAATAGCGTGGACGATGGTTAAAATAAATTCCCTCATTAACTTAAGTAATTTCTTCATTGTGGCAATTCATCGAAACTTGGAGTGACACACACTGTCCTAGGTTGTTCATAAATATTTTAACCATGAGATTCCCTCTTCTTTTGGGTTTAGAACTTTAAAACAAGTCTACAACACTAATGGAAAAAGGAAAAATCAGAGTGTGTGTGTATATGTTTGATTTATTACACTTAACATGGAACCTTAATTTTTTTTTTTTTTTTGAACCTAGGTTTATAAGATGAAATCCCTAAATCTAAACACTTCAAGCAAGGAATTTATGAAATTTACCTGATTGATCCACCCAAAATGATGAAACTTTAACACTTCAGGCTTCCCCTCAAAATTCGCCAAATCTTCTCTCATCTCTCTCTCTCTATGGATGTGTGCCTGGGAAGGAAGGTAACTGAAATAATGCGACTTTCAGTTAAAAAAAACCGCCCGGGATCGACGTTCGAACAATCGAGGGGGTTCGAACGCTTAGTGCATTTGTTGCGCGTGCGAACGCGAAGACCGAAAGGGACGGCAGAGGGAGAGGCGAACGCCGGAGGAAAGGGGGAGGGAGGGGAGGGGAGGGGAGGGGGGGGGGAAATGGAAATTATAATAAAACAAATATCCTAAAAATAAAAACGTCCTAAAAAGAAAAATACGAAGTAATCCCCACAACTAAACACGAGCATTCTCCGAAATGCGAAGAAAAAAAAAAAAAAAAACAATTCAAAATAAAAATCAACGCCTACATAAATAGATTTACAAACGACGCTATGTACAACAAACCGAAAAAGGCATCTTTGCCAATTAATCGAACTGCGTGGAGCGTTGTGATCCCCACAAACTCATCATCTCTTGTCTCCAGCTCAAAGATAGGGCTTCAAAACAATGCCCATTGACTTAAACACATTTTCATTCCTCGAATTAGTATGTATCGCCCCATGAGATGAATAACATGCACCACAAAAGACCGGACCATCAACTTGAAGTTTTTCCGGAAACAAATGCAAACGGGCGTTGTACAAAAGCACCTTTTGACCCACATTGAATGATTTTGCGCATAATCAATTTATCATGCACAAGATGTATCTTAACTTTTGAGATTCTTGTGTTTTCGTATGCATCATTCGTATCTCCTCTAACTCATTAAATGCAATTACGAATGTCCCCACCCCCAAGACTAATATTAAAATTGCGAATAGCCCAATTACCGCTGTGTGCTCAATTTCAACGGCAGTGACACGCTTTCCCCTACACAATCCTAATAGAGAGGCCCTAAAATGGTTTGTATGCATCCTATTACGGCCCATAATGCATCCACTAACCTCAAAGACCACCTTTCAGTTGGGGTTAATAGTTTTTCTCAAGGACTTGTTGGATTTTCCCTATTGCCCAACTCAACTTGCCCTTGGGTTGGGATGGTAAGGTGTGCCAACCTTATGACTATTCCATAGTTGAACAATGAGGAGTCCTATGGGTATATTACAAAATGTGAGCCTCCATCGCTAAAATAGCTCGGGGCATGCAAATCTAGCAAAAAAGGTATTCCTTCAATAACTTGACCACAACCGCATGGTCATGGTACGATTGGTATAGTTCTACCCCCATTGGATACGTAATCTATGGCCATAGAAGTATAGATATCACATGAATTAGGGAAAAGAACAATGAAATCAATACCCCAGCCAATCAAAGACTTTAAGTATGTTAATGATAAAATAGTAAGGGTAAGAGGCATCATGTGCCGTTAGACAAGGGACTTCCTAACCTTGGCATTTATTGCATGACGGTGCGAAAGGCATGAACATCCGGAATATGTGGGCTAATAAAAACCCCTTGCAAATTTTGGCCACAGGTTAGTGAAGAAAATGTCCACCAAATGATTGTGAATGACAGAACTCTAAAAATGCTATTCACGCCTCATCATTAGGAATGCACCGACGTATGACCTGATCAGGACAATACTTAACAAATACGGATCTTTCCAAAAAAAATCCTCACATGCCTAAAAAAACTTCTCTTATCAATGTAGACCAATGTAAAAGGAATTCTACCGGTGGCCAACTAATTGCGGGATGTCCGCAAACCATGGTAATGAAGTATTGCCCCATGAGTGGTGATTGAAACAGTGCCTCATCAGGAAAAGTACTCATTGATCGGAAGAGTTCTTTGGCTTTTCCATCAGTAGGAGCTTGACAAGTGGTCAGATAACCCTTTCTTATTCTCTGATCTCAATATTAAAATTTTGCAATAACAGAACCACCTAATGAGTCGCGATTTGCGTCAGGTTTAGTCAAGAGGTACTTAGTGCGGAATGGTCAGTATATTAATAACCAGGATTGACCAAGTATGACCTATACTATCGAGGTGCAAAGACCACAAAAGCAACTCCTTTTCGGTGGTGTATAGTTCAATTGGGCATCGTTAGGGTCTTTCTAGTATTAGTATATGGACATGAGGTTCTTACTATCTTTGCTCCAAATGGCTCCCACTACATAATCACTCGCATCAACTCAACTCAAAGGTAGAGAACCAATCCGGTGAGCGAATAATTGGTGCAGTGGTGGAAGACCCTTAAGTTATCAAAGGCTTCTTGACATTGTGGTGTCCATGCAAAGGGTACATCTATGAAAGCAAGTGACACAAAGGTCTCCAGCTGGAACTAACCCCTCAATGAAACGACGATAAATCCGGCATGCCCTAAAAAATGATCTAATGTCTTTCAAAACACTTAGGGATAGGTAGATGTTTGATCAATCGACTTTTGTTTATTGCCTCTATCCCTGCGAAGACATACTTATGGCCCAAGATTATACATTGTGTCACCATGAAGTGACACTTTCCAATTCAAAACCAAGTTGACTCTCTTCACATCTCTCCAAAAACACACTCTAAAAGCTCTAAACATGATTCAAAATGTACCCCCTACACCGAGAAATCATCATGAACATCTCAAGAATCTTTTCCCAACCCTGTCAATGAAAATTGAAATCATGGCACCTTGAAAAGTGGCCGGTGCATTGCATAGGCCAAAATGGCATTCTCTATAAGATAAGTCCAAAACCAGATGTGAATGTGGTTTATCTTGATACTCTAAGCCCAACCTCAATCTGATTGTACCCAGAGTACCATCTAAAAAATATTAAAAGCTAGGCCCGCCAACCGCTATAGAATTGATCCAAAACAGGACAGTGGAAGTGGTCTTTCCTAGTTCGCAGCATTAAGCTTCGGTAATCGATGCCACATTCGCCAAACCCGTTTGAATTCAGTTAGCACTAGCTCATTATGCTCTTCTTTACCACCGTTACCCCCCGATTGCTTAGGAAACAAATTGGTTTGGACTCACCCACTTAGAATCAGAAATTGGTTATATGATACCAGCATCAAGAAGTTTTAGCACTTTCCTCTTAACAGCCTCTTTCTATTGGGAATTTAAATGCTTTGCATGTGGCGCACAGGTTTAGAATCCTCTTCCAAATAAATCGATGCGTGCACATGAGTGGACTAAATACCGTGGAAGATCCCTCTTGTCCAACCTAATGACTTCCATGCCTCTTAAGTACTTTCAACAGTGATTCCTTTTGACCTTCAATTAGGCTAGAGGATATGCAACGGGGTAAGACTCATCTTTCCAAGGAACGTATGCTTTAGTGTAGATGGCAGAGGATTTCTTCCGAAATTGTGGTTTTTCTAGATGGGAACAGTTTAAATTACACTGGTAAGGGTTTAAAAGGTGGGGTCCAATGACCCACATGCATGAAGAATACCTTCTTCAAACTTTTTTTTTTGGGACAATGGATGTATCCCTAAAACTGGCACTTGAATTTTTCAAAATTGGTCATGGGACTTTCACTCCAGACTAGAGACCTCAATCGAATCCTCCATGAACTCACGATCCACATGCTCTGAATGATGAGGACTCAATGATATTTATTTCCTCAATTTGGTCTACTTCCCTATTGTTACCCATAGTGAAAATATTTGTCTCCAACGTCATATTACCAAATAAAAACTTAAGTATCCATGCCTACAATGAATAACAGCATTCGAGTGGCTAGGAATGAGTCTACTAAAAATGACAGGGAATATGACGTTTAACGACTCACAACGACAGGTTGCGTAGCCAAGACTATGGAATCTACCAGGTAGTCCACAATATCGGACTGAATAAGCACATCCTCTTACGATACCCCTCGGACTTAATTAGAACGATCAGCCAACTCCAGTGTAACTGCGTGGTTTTAGTTCTCCTAAACAAGGTCTTTGTATACGGAATTACGGCAACAAATTCACACTAGACCCTAAACGAGAAGTGCTCGCTTGATCTTACAAACCCCCTCTTATGCACGAAATAGTAGGACCTCCAGTCCTTAATATTTCGGCACAGACGTGCATTGGAGAATCGACACTCGACTCTCATTCATCATTGCCATCTCTTTTAAATGCAAATTCACTTTTGACAGTAAACATTCCTTTAAAAATTGGCATAAGAGGGAATCTGTTTAATATCATATCAATATCGAAATATTGATTTCGAATTGTTTGAAGAGTATAGATTTCGAATTTAAGTTGGCTTTACTCACTTTTTTCAACCTTGTAGGAATGGTTGCTGTTTTAAGTCCTCAATAGTAAATTTTCATGGACACTTTTGTGGCCGGATAAGAATCATGTTCATCGTTCCTCCCCTTTGATCTCTTTCATTTCCTCCTCATTCTTTTGTCTCTCACTCTCACCACTAATCTTTGGCTCTTCCCCACCTAAATGACCCTTTTTATGTAATTGTTTTATTCATTTCTTACCACTTCTAAGGGTCGTGATGGCCTGAACCTGCTCATGTATTTCCCAATGTAATTTGCAGGCGTGGATTTTTGTTAAGTGGCGGGAAATCGCCCTTGCATTTGTTGCGAAATTACAAGAATCTAAAGATAGACTTCATTTTCCCTTAATTGTTGCTCAATTACTTGTGACTTAAGTAGCAACTCATTATCCTCCTTCCTCCGATGTGGAGGTTGAGAGGGGAGGTGGGTGTGTTTTTTGTTGTTTGGGTTTTTATGGGGAAGGTGGGAGAGAGGGGGGGCGGAAAAATATGCCATGGAGCGGGGGTTGGACAGCAGTAGGTGTAGGGTATGAATGTGGTGCTTGGTAAGGTTGTTGTTAGGATTGAAAATTTTGAGATTTGAGAAAAACATTTTGCATGTTCTGTGCCCTTTTGTCGCCATCCAAAAATTAGGAGATTCCTCCAACCAGGCTTATATGTATTAAAGAAGGATACCACCACTCCTCGAAAATTGGCCCTACCACATTAACTATCCAAGTGCATCTTTTGGACAAATATCAGTGCAATGGGCAATTGTATAGCACAATACACACTACTTGAAGACTCGTTTGTACGACTATGGTGCGGCCTAGCTGTGCTAAAGCTTCCACTTGTCCGAAAGTGCAGTGAGTTTCGCATTGACTCATCTTCCACTCCCAATTTATATGTAACACCTAATGCTGTGTGGAAGGAGAAGATTTATTCACCTATTAGGTTCGTGCATGCCCAATCTTGACAAGTTGCAAGTAATTTCAAAATACTCAAAGGCTTGTTCAGGATTTTTTTTTGGAAACGTTCCGCACACATGGGACGACAAATATCTCATTGTTGTAGATAATAAAGAATAAAAATATTGATGTGCCATGGACGAAAATTATTATGAGGGCATGCGTTAGTAGGTCCCCCCCCCCCCTTGAAATCTCTCAGCTTGGAAGAAACTCTTGCCACTATTTGGGTACAAACTGAGAGAGTGGCACGACGTAGTGCCTCAGTATGATTTTCAGGAAAAAAACTTTTCACAAACTCCCCCTCCATTGCATTAATGAGTAGTGGACCTAGGTCTCAAAGGAATTAAACCAAATTTTGCTTGTCCTTTAGGAGTGAATGAAAAAGTTTTAGAAGTAAAATCCCCTAGGACATGAATTGTCTTGAAAATCGAACAAGCATCCTCAAAATCTTTAAGAGTGTGTAGGGTCTCTCAGGACCTCACAAACCATTAAAATTGGCAAAAGCTTGTTACATTCCCGATTTGAGATTTAATGTGGTAGATGACGCAAGAAGAACTATAGCAGATATGGGTGTTTGCCTTGCGGGATTCATGTAATCTCTCATGGTACGGAGTGGGATTAGACTTCCCCCGCATGATCGCATGATTACGATACTCTTACTCCCTATCAAATCCATGTTCCCCGTTTGTGCTCCACCTAGGCATTGTCCCTAGGATCTTGTCGTGGTGATCCATAGGGATGGGTTCAATGTTAATCTAAGAAAACGTGGGATGTCTTACGGACTAGATCTTGTGGGTGATGGATCAAATATCTAGTGGTAAATACACAATGGTCGACTCGGACTAAACGGTTGTTATTCCTAAAGTATGAGGACATTACAAATGCAATGCACACATAAGCAATATTTTAGCCAACCGATCCACAATCTCCACAGTTATATTAGCACCGAGTCCAACAAGTCAATCAATACTCCCAGCCGAACCACACAATCTCCACCATGTAAAACAAAACCACCGATAAACAAATAGCACAGAGCCTATTCACCTCTAAATCCTCCTCCTTATAAATTAATACTTAGACCCTAAAAACAATAAAAAAAAAATTTAAAAACTAACACAAAAAAGAGTGGAGCAGGTTACCCAGATGACTCTGGCGTAGATTCCCTTGTAGTAAGAGGGGTGAAGCAATCCGCTGAATTTAGCAAGTACTGAGGTTAGTGTTCTAGACGCCTCTTGTGGTTCCCTTGTGCGAAAGTATGTCCCCGACAAAACGGCGCCAAAATTTGAATTCGCTCCAGAGTGAATTCTTACAGCAAGTGTACGGGTCGCGAAGTAGTAATAAACTCAAAGTACGGTATCGATCCACAAGGGAACAGTGCAAAGAGGACAATAAGGCAAAACTAACAATACTACAATGCAATCTTAACCAAATTCTACTTTTGCTTCAAAACAATGAAAATAAAAATATTAATTTTTGGGATTTTTTGATGAGTTTGGACTAATTTAAATAAACAAAACATATAGAAAAACTGATTTAACTTGATATTAAAAAGAACTCAGAATCGATTGACAGTCATTGTTTCTCAGAATTCCAACGGAGGCATATGATACTCAAATCCTTCGACTTATCTTGAGTCTAGATTCGGAAAATTTTAACTTTAAAACCAAATATTCTTACTTACTTTCGCCTCTAATAAATCTGTTTGTTATGATTAATGGTAGTGCACATCGATCCGCATCACAAATGTTATTCGAATATAATGGACTCCCAGTTTTTCGAAAGTCAAATAAATCTTGTTGTTTTAATCATGTAGTGCATCATCGATCCGAATAACACGAATGTTTTTATCGAACATAATAGGACTCCCAAATTTTCCAACGTAATTTAGATTGTGAAGAAGAAATAAAATTAAAAAAAATCTAACTGTAA
>CM018903.1:14635543-14638043 GCA_009663005.1 Actinidia chinensis
TGAACACAGTTTTTAGAATTGAAGAAGCGGTTGGTATCGGCTTCTATTTTGGTCCTGCCGACGGGAGGTGGTGGTTATGTCATCTTTAGTGATATCTCGCTAAAAGGGCTTGGATTTGTTCTAATGTAGAATGGAAAGATGATTGCCTATGCCTCACGATAACTGAGGAAGAACTACTTAACCTACGATTTGGAACTTGCCGCGATAATATTTGCCCACAAAATGTAGGGTCATCACTTATATGAAGAATCATGCGAGATTTACACGAATCACAAAAGCCTCAAGTATATTTTCATCCAAAAAGAGCTCAACATGCGGCAACAACGTTGGCTACAACAACGACCTGATGATTCTTTACACCCTAGTAGAGCAAATATTGTAGTGGATGCACTCAGTTAGAAATCTTTTGACAATTTGGGGTACATGATCATAGCCCAACCAACGCTACTAGAAGAATTGAAAAAATTGGATATGGAGATTGTGTCTCACAAGGAGGATGCTATGTTACTCGCTCTTACGGTAGAGCCCACTATCATTGAGATCAATCATTTGAGGAAACTTCGTGACAAAGTGGAGAAATGAAGAGCCACATATTTTCTTTTGTTGAAGGTGTTTTGCGAGTGAATGATGGATTGTGTGTACCATATTTGGCAGAAATCAAGTTGCAAATTTTGAAGCAAACCCATAGTTTGAAGTTAGTTGTTCATCCAGGATGTACCAAGATGTAGCACGAGTTGATGGAAGTGTTTTGGTGGTCAAGCATGAAGAAAGACGTTGCAAATTCTGTGGCATAGTGCATTCACTATCAAAGAGTGAAAGCGGCCAGGAGGACTGCTGATTTCTTTTCCAATTCCAGAATAAAAATGGGAACACATTATGATAAATTTTTTCAAAGAGTTACCACGTTCAAACAGAGGGAATGATACTATTTGGGTAATTATCGATCGTCTTACCAAGTAGGCACATTTCTTAGCTATAAAAATCATGCACAAGTTGGATATACTTGCAAACCTGTACATAAAGGTAATTTTTAGTACTATTTTTCACGCACAAGCGGCTATTGGAAAAGTTGAATTTTAGTACTATTTTTCACCCCCAAACTAATGGACAACCGGAGAAAGTGATTTAGATACTAGAAGATTTATTATGGCTATGCACGTTAGACTTTAATAGAGGTTGGGAAGAGCATCTACTGTTAGTGAAATTTGCTTACAATAACAGTTATCAAGCGAGTATCAAGATTGCCCCATTTGAAACGTTGTATGGAAGGAAATGTTGATCCTCAATTTGCTGGACTGAAGTTGGAGATGGAAGACTCTTAGCTCCTCAAATTGTACAAGAAACCATAGAGAAGATTGCCTTGATATAACAAAGAATTCGTACCACCCAGAGTCGTCAAAAGTGCTACGCCGACTAGTGTAGAAAATATTTAGAATTCTCACAAGGACATCAAGTATTTTTTAAGGTACCCCATCAAGGGGGTCATTCATTTTTCAATGAAAGAAAAGTTGAATCAACGTTAAATTCGACCGTTTGAAATTCTAGACAAGATTGGTCTGGTTGCCTATCGTCTTGCCTTGCCACCTAAATTGGCAAACGTTCACAATGTTTTTCACGTTTCAATGTTGAAGAAAATATGTCTTTTACCCAATCCATGCTATTGAACACCATCCATTAGAGATACAAGAAGATTTTTCGTATGTTGAACAGCCCGTTCAAATTCTAGATCAACTAGATCAAGTCCTTCGTAACAAGGTCATTCCGCTTGTGCGAGTTCTATGGCGCAATCACACAATATAAGAGTCGACGTGGGAAAGGGAAGTAGAAATGGGAGCGCGCTATCCTTTTCTTTTCAAAATGTAAAGCAGATTCTAAAGTTTGAGGACAAACTTTTTGTAAGGAGGGAAGAGTGTAAAATCCCGAAACTTTAAAATATTTAATTTCTCTAAGTAATAAATAAATTACACGATAAATACAAAATAAATACAATACATGTTATTTATGTAAAATGAATGTATATTATGTTCTAAGTATTAAGTAGGATTTGATGAAATATTTTTTACGAAATCATAAATCTGTACCCGAAAGGATTTTTCAATTAAAGTGTAATAGAAAAATAAACTTGTATTAAGCATGCATGACAGACCTGTACGGATCATTAGGAACCACATGGTAGTTTGACTCACCCTAAGAGTCATTATGTAAGTTACCCACCTACGCCTCAAATGTCAAAACCCCTCCAACCACTTTCCCCCCATTCCTCTCCCAATAGAAATGCTGGTACTAGACTTGACAGACTAAGAGAGAGAGAGAGAGAGAGAGAAAAGAAAAGAAAAGAGTAAATAAAGAAAGAAGGATAGGAAAGAAAGAGAGAAAAAGAGAAAATGAGTTATTGAGAGAGAGAGGGAGAAAGAGAAGAAGAGGGGAAGCAGAAAAGAAAAATCTTAGTGATGTTACCAACGATTTTCACATGGTAACCTCATTCTTCTCTCCTATTCTT
>CM018903.1:14778043-14780543 GCA_009663005.1 Actinidia chinensis
AACAGCTCTGCTGCAATATATTTTGGCAAAAAATTAATTCCTAAACCTTTTAGGATTAAGTTTTCTAGTTTCTTAAACCCTTTGACCTTTTCTTCTTTTTTTCCTCAACCATAATCAATTTATTTAGAGTGTGGGCCCTCAGATTTTTTCTCAAAAATTCTACAAAGAATTCATCATCTAGATTAGTAGCCAATATAAATATATACGAGCTAGGTCTCCTACTAGGGCAAGGATAAGACCTTAGGGAGTCCTACTTTGACTTTAATTAAAATACTAAAATTTATAGCTTCTATCATAAGAAGCCCAATCTTGTAACAAATAAGAATAAACACCTTCCTTATGCAGGCCAAACCAGAGATGACTCGAGGTATCTATCCTTATCTTATTATGAACTGATGATGGAAGACAATGAAATTTTCATAAAATCCCTCTCCCACTCAATTTTGTGAAAAAATGATCACATTATAAATCACATGCATAACATAAAATCTCATTGCCTATGTTCAACTTATTTTTTCATAAATTAATACTTAATACATAACTGCAATTTATTCATGGATCATGATTAATATTTATCATGATCTACATCATTAAATATTATCCTAGCATGCATCATACATTCATATAAAAATGTAAAATAACAATTAACTATATTTCTCTCTCATGTTAAAGCCTACAAGAAAACAATTTTTTTTTATTAAACTTAGGATTTCTTCCATAGTCTATCTTCATGCACCATCCAGGAATATCCACTGTTAGTCTCTCCCTTTTTGATGATTACACAATCTAGTGTTTGAAAATCAATATATGTTTTGAATTGACATGCTTCCCCTTACTCATTTCTCCCCCTGTCTTCATGCTTATCAAGTTTTCTTAGATTTCATGTCATGAAGTAGATTTCAAGTGTTTACGAGATAAATATTTTTATTTTGAAAATTTAACAGCTGGGATAGAGTATACCATATCAAACTCGTTAAGCATTTTCCACCTTGTTCATCACTTTCTTTTAGATATCCTTCAAATTAGTTCAAAGTAATTTAAATAATAAAATGATATAATATGATATGCCAATCACATCTAGATAATGTATCATATGATCACAATAAGATTACTTAATATGAAATAAAAAACCAATCATAGCATAAACGGAAAATTATCCAAAAATTATCCAAAGCAAAACTTAGGAAAATTATCAAAACTTATCCAAAGCGAAACTTAGAGAAATTATCAAAAATTATCCAAAAAAAAACTTAGAACTTAAAATAAGTGTAGCATACATCACATACGTCAAAGAATTTTAATGATAACTTCAAAAACTTCTTCTTTCTTCTCCTCCATTGGGGCATCATCAAATTGGGGAAACTTTATGAAGATGGAGGAAGGGGATACGAAGAGATAGGGAAATCAAAAGTTGATAGAGGTGGATTGGTCATGACCCAAATGCCTTCTAGTTGGGTTTCGGTATCAGTTATTCAATCATGATATTGTTGATGGAAGTCTTCTTGTTTTTTATACATATTTTCAAAGATGTCACCAAGCCGATCGATATAGTTTTCATGTAGTTCTTGACACTTGTCTATTCGTTCCATCGTAGCATTCAACTTTCCAAAGTATTCCAAGAATTATACTAGAGGCCCTTCCTGTGATTGATGACCTTCTTGCAAATGAGTGTTTGGTTCCTAATGAATATCCTCAATGCCAGGTGGAAGCTCCTCGATGGTGAAGCGGTTTTCAATCTCCATGGGTTGATGACTGCTTTCTTCTTCTTCTTCTTCTTCTTCTTTGAAGGTGTCAATACTTATTCCACCACTAATCATATGTTTAGAGAAGCCTCCGTCAATAAATTGATTGAGTTGGTTGCGGAATTTGACTCTAAAGTGTGTGAAAACCTTTATCAGGAAAGCACCAAATGGTAGGGCTCGATTCTTGTGATTTTTTACATCAGTCACTTCCTTTAGAATGATGTAGTTTAAATTCAATGGGGCTTTAATTGTACTCCTATATATATGATAAAGTTATCCATGGCGGTTACTTGATTGTAATGTGCCTTTTTGGGAATTACATTGTATGCAATGAAATGATGGAAAAGCCTAAATTCTTTTCTCAACTCTTTGGTTTGCAAAGCTCCTAATGTTCCTTGAGTAGATTTTACTTCATTCATGGTTTTTCATTTCACATATTTCTTAAGTTGGCTAGAATTGTTAATAAATATGCATTCTCCAGAGTTTGAAATTTTGGTTATGTCAGACAGAATTGTGGGATTAAGTACTATATATTTTCCTCTAACCTTTGTTTCTATGGTGAAATCAATATTATCAAGAAATCCTACTTCTAGGTTGCAATAAACAAATCTCACCAGATTTGAGTATACGTCGGTTAGAAGAGGTAGCAATCCTTCCCATCCTAGGGCTTCCATTGACTTCAACATCTTGCGATAGTATTTAAATGGAAACTCGACATTGAAATCCCGTCCGGTGATAATAGTTCATTCCTTGAATTT
>CM018903.1:14913043-14915543 GCA_009663005.1 Actinidia chinensis
GAAAAGTATAGGGGATCATGAAGATCGGGTGAGTTAGGGAATCAACGTGGTTTTCAAGAAAACATACTACAAACTCCTCACTAGAATCCGAGACAAGCCATACTACAAAAAGTCACTTCTTATGGGAAGAGATCCCAAGGAACATAATCAGCGATGAAAATGTGCCTTACACAAGAAAAAAGGGGCACATAATAGTGAACTACAGAGCCTTGAAGATTTTCCTAGATCAACTCGTTCAGACCGAGTACCTAAAAGAATTTATTGATTAGGAAAAGACTAAGGCAGATGAAGCGAGGTCAGCCTAACCCCAAGTTTGATCAAGATAGGGAAGAAACTGATAATGCCTTGGAGGAAGACCTCTCCCTCAGGACTATCCACATCCTTGATCTTGAAAATAGGATCTAGGGAGAGATCCACATCGTCAAGCAAATTCACATGATACTCTTGGTCCAACCAGCTATAAAGAAACCAAGGTAGGGCTTGTCTAAGTCAAGAAGTATCACATTCACCAAGGCAGATCTTGAGCGCGTTCAATACCCCATAGCGATCATTTGGTCATCCAACTGCGGGTCCATAACTATAACGTAAAACGAATCTTGGTGGACTCTTGAAATTTGGTTGAGGTGGTGTATTATGATTTGTTTAAACAACTTAAACTGTTTGAGGCTAATTTAAAGCCGACTCGAGCTCCATTAGTCGGGTTTAATGCTTAAACTCATTGGCCCTTGGGAGCTGTAACACTCAAAGTTTGAGCTGGTTCTCAATTATTTAAGCTAGCACGAGTTGTTTTTGTTGATATTCCCTCCTCATATAATGCAATCGTTGGCAAAGATTAGTTACACAAGATGAAGGGAACTAACTGCCTTCACGTTGCACTAGGTCATCAAATTTGTCAACCTTTGGGGTAAGAAAACTATTTATGGAGACTAAGTGGCGGCAAATTAGCGTTACCTTGTCATAGTCGGTACCAAGACAACCATGAAAGAAATGCAGTTGATGGTCAATTTCAAAGTTGTAATCCTGCTCAAGGTCGGTTTGCTTACAATGTGAACTGAATCATATGAAAACAATCATAACGCAAAGGTCTTAGCTGCGACCTCGACCTTGTCGACGAACAAAGAGAAAATGCACTAGTACAGATGGCAAGCTACCAGAAACAGCTAGCCAAGACATACAATCAAAAAGTCCAATGCAAAGAATTCTTAATTGGAGACCTTATTTTGAGAAAAATTATTGAAAACACCAAGGACTTAGTAGACAAGAAGCTCAGTCCCAATTAGGAAGGTCTATACAAAATAATTAAGCTTGATAGTAAAAGGGCTTATCATCTTAAGGACCTGAAGGTCAAGCAAGCCTTGGACCTTGGAACTCCAACAACTTGAGAAAATACTATCATTAAAAATGTAACTTCTCTTCGTACAAAGCTTATTTATAAAAAAAGTATATGTTTTATACTAAATTGCTCTTATTTCAGAAATATTGCAAATTTTTATATCAAATTTCTCTGTTTTCTGCATTTATTTACAAAAATGTTATGACTATCTTGGGTTATGAAACAAACTCTAATCATTTCAAAAGTTTGACTTATAAGTTTCTAAAAATGTGTATAGCTTGACTTTAAGAAGTTACGTACTTTGATTCCCAAACTCTACTTTCAAAACTTTTTCTTAGTACAAAATTTTTCTATGTCTGAATTTTAACCAAGATGCAATCCTCGTATGCCCGACCACCGAGCTCGGGATGTCCTAACATCAGTGCGAGTCTATCCGTCAAACTGCTCAAGCATGAGTTGGAGATGTCATAACGCCAGCGTGAGACTATTCGCCGAACTGCTCAAGCATGAGCATGAGATGTCCTAAAGCAAGTGGGAGACTAATCACCGAACTGCTCAATCACGAGCTTGAGATATCCTAAGCATTCACGTAGCAAGCCTGAAGAAAAAAAATATTTACACTATAACATGCAAACAACAGATTTTTGCTAAGGTATGAGTCAAGCATGCTCATCGAGTTACCTGAGTACTAAGCTCAAGAGTATGCAAATCATTCACAAGATAAGTCTAAAGAAAAGCAACCTCTACGCTATGGCATGCAAACAACATATCTTTGCTAAGGCATGTGCAAGACTTGGTCTATAAGCTGCTTAAGTATTGAGCTTAGGATGTCCTAAAATATTCAAAAGAGGGGGCAGAAATATGCTAACGTAAAAGAACAAGTAAGACGAGCTGGGGAAAGAAAGGCTTTTATATATACAAATATTTACAAAGACCATTGTTCAAACAAGTGTTCAAGAAAAAAAATATTTACAAAGTTTAAAAAACTAGGACCAACTCCCTTACATTGCAGTAAGACACTTTACATCTTGGGGGTGTTGTCTTATAGGTCACCCTCAGCTCGGGCTTCTTCCACTCTTGTCTCTGGCCCCTTTTCTACCTTGGGCTCTACTACCTCAGCCCTGCCATAAGATATTTCATCTTCCTTCAAAGGGTGATTGGCATACT
>CM018903.1:14928043-14930543 GCA_009663005.1 Actinidia chinensis
GTGATTGAATTAAATTTCATTCATCCCGAGTATTAAAATCTTATACTGGACAATCTTACCCCTACTTGAGTTGTATTTTAGTGATCAAAACCGTCTATCTTTTACATATTATGAGTTCATCATTTGTACCCAAAATAAAATTAATCATATCGATAGAGATTTAACCGGTAAAAATATCATTCAAATCAAAGCCCAAATATCTCCATCAAAGAGTTTTAATTCTAAACTCGATTGACACAAAATTTTACGAGAATAATTTAATATTGAGGAAAATAAAATCAACGGCCTTGATTGTAAAATAGTTTTAATTTTTGGTAAGACCTGCCACCTAAGCCTCAAAACTTTAATAAATTTCCTCATGCAAACATTTTCATTTTATTGAGAAATTTTTTTGTCACCTCTTTGTTTCAAGTAATTTGGTGACGAAACATGTTTCCTCAATCAAAATTAATACATTGGGTGATGAAACAACTTTCCTCACACAAACAATTACGTTTTGTGAGAAAAAAGTTCCGAGAAAATGTTTTGACAAATTTTTTGAGAAAAATTTTTTGAGAAAATTTTTTTGTCACCTATTCATTTCAAATAATTTGGATGACGAAATAAGTTTTCTCATACAAACATTTTCTCTTGTGAGAAGAAAAATTTTGTCACTTATTTGTTTCAAGTAATTTAGTGATGAAACATATTTCATCATGCAAAATTAATACATTAGGTGATGAAATAACTTTCTCACACAAACAATTACTTTTTGTGAGAAAAAATTTCCATCACCTATTCGTTTCAAATAATTTGGGTGACGAAACAAGTTTTCTCATCCAAACACTTTCCTTTTGTAAGGAAATTTTTTAGTCACCTATTTGTTTCAAGTTTTTAACGCGCCACAAGTGAAATAGAGGGAACATATTAGTGATAGAAAAAAAATAAGTCCTCACCTAATTTTTTTTTCTCCAGTCATTCAGTGACGATATTTATGTTTTCTTCACTAATTGACAATATATGGTAACAAAAAATGATTTTATCACCTTAAATGTTTATTCCTTCCTAATTAATGAAAAAAGAATTTTTTTCTCATAAAATAGGCATATTTGGTGACGAATTTTACCTTCGTCACGAGTATTTCATCACTGTTTCACATTATTCTTATAGTGAATCAACACATATGTGCCTTTCGAATTTCTTCAAAACTTATTTTGTTAGAAACACGAATTTCTTCAAAAAATAGTTTTACCCAAGATATCTTGTAATATCTCCAATCAACTTTTCAAAAAAGTGGGATCTAATACATTTCCCACTCAATTTTTACCTTGCTCGTAAAATCATTTTATCTGTTATGGTAGAAATCTGGGGTGAGCAACCAACCGTTAGAATTGCTCAAGAAGCTTGGTGCTGACTTTGATAACCAGTATAAGGAAGCAAACGTCACCAGTCAGGGTGAGGCCGCTAAAGACCCCTCTGGTGTGGAGATGAGATCGAGGTGAATTCACTAGGCAAAGCACAACAAAGAATTTGTATGATTATAACTCAAAGAGTAAGAATGTGGTTACCCTGTCTAGTGAATGGTGAACAGTCTTTTATAGATAGAGAGCTTACAAACGTGTGAGCAGATCACAGCATAATCATCAACTGATCAAATAAGAAAATCGTGGTCGAGGAACACGGCATAACAGGTAGTGGATGCCAAATGGAGTTGGTACAGCAATTGTAGGAGGATAGTGAAAATGGAATCTCAAGTTTACCTCGACCTAAAGATGGTGGTGAGGTGAACAACTTGGAGTTGGAGATTAGAGACGTCGGGAAGACATGGATGGTGTTTCAGGAAATCTAATCACACTGAGTGGCAGTCTTGAGAGAGATTGGATACATGAGATTGGGGACATGCTTACCCAAACCAAACAATTTTATGGACATAACCTCATTAGACGAGGATTTCTTCATTAGTTGCCCCTACTCAAGAAGCCAAGGTAAATTACTTGGCATTGTTGAGTAACAAATCATGGGGTGTTGATGGATGATGTAAGCATGTAATGATGGCATGCCTTACAAGGTTGACACATGTAGGCGCGCAGATGAATCTGCAAATGACAAAAATGTACTCGGTATGCAAAGTGTCATCCAATCTTGTCCGTTAAAGGGAACAGATCCTGGCTCTCTGTTTTCCCTATAAATAGAAGATCATTTTCACACTGCATACTCTTCTATTCCCTATGTTCAAGAACAACTTCATTTGCTCTAACGTGGTTTCTGCTTATCTCACCATCTTTATTCCGCGCTTGTTTTAGTCATTCAGTAAGTACTCACCCTTTTTATGTTTTGGATCTCTCGTTTATGTTCGACAACATTAACATAACAGACTTAGAGAATACCCTCCCATCTTGGATATAAAACCACTTAAGAGAACAATCTTATATAGATACCAAGGTCACCCAATATCCCTTCTTTCCTAGAGAGGACCTTTCTAAAAATGAGACAAGTCCCTCAATAAACACCAAACCCCTAC
>CM018903.1:14997733-15010233 GCA_009663005.1 Actinidia chinensis
CCGTTGTATGGTTTGAAACAGCACCCAAGAGCATGCGTATGAAAAACTAAGTGATTTCTTTTTGAAAAAAGGTTTTATAAGAGGAAAAATGGACACTACCATTATTTACCAAAACCAAGAAATGATGATTTACTTATTGTACAAATATTATGTTGATGATATTATTTTTGGGTCAATAAATAAAATCATGTGTAGGTGAATTTTCAAAAATTATGCAAAAAAGAATTTGAAATGAGCATGATGGGTGAACTAAATTTTTTATTGGGTTTTCAAATTAAGCAAACTAAAAATGGAATCTCATTCAACCATCTAAATATATAAAAGATCTTCTCAAGAATTTGGTATAGAAAATTCAAAAATTTATGCAACTCAATGAATTCAACAACTAAACTCGATAAAATGAAAATGGAAAAATGTTGATATTAAACAATAGAGAGGAATGATTGGTAGTACTATATTAATGGCCAGTAGGCCAGATATCATGTTTAGTGTATGCTTATGTGCTAGAGTTCAATCAAATGTCCCAAAAGAATTACATTTAGTGCCGTTAAAAGAATTCTTTCGAGTATTTTACTTGGCACAATAGATCTAGGATATGGTATTCCTAAATTCACTCATAGATTTAGAAGTTAATTCAGAGCAGATTTTGAAGCGTTGCAAAATGGATCGTAAAGTACCAAGGGACGTGTCACTTTCTATAGGACACTCACTCGTTTTGGTTAGCCAAGAAGCAAAATTCAGTTGCTCTTCCATGCTGAAGTAGAATATATGCTACAATCAGTTGTTGTGCTCAAGAAATGTTATTTAATGAGCAACAACTTGAAGATTTAAATTAAAGTTTGTCAACATTACCTATTAGATGTGATAATACTAGTGCTATAAATATTTCTAAAAAACCTATTCTTTCACCACGACAAAACATATGAAATAGACATCATTTATTCGTGATCATGTTCAAAAAGGAGATGTAAAAACTAGAGTTATAGTACTGATTTTCAATGGGCTGACATATTCACAAAAACCCACTTCAAGAGGATCTTTCGACACCATTCGTCGAGGAACTTGTATGTGTAGGACCTACAGATCTTGCATAATTATTTCAGTTATTTATTATTTATATAAACAATTTACTATTCTGAATCAAATACCATTTAAGTTTTTGGGAAAAAAATCTTAAAATTTTTTTTGGACGTCAAGCAAGAGCCTCTCCTGTGCTCCCGGAAGGACGGTTTGTGTCATCTCCACAACTCTGAATATTCTTTCCCAAGTCATTTGCATATGAATTACCAGTTTCTTCAGCTCTTTATTCTCCTGGCTTGAAGCCCTCGATCCTTCGTTGCAACCTAAACTGAGTCCTTAGCGCTTGGACTTCCAATCCCTCAAACTTGCAGACGTCGAGCCATATTTGAAACAGAAGAAGCACACTAAATACTCAGTGCCAGTGATTCATTAATGCTTCGGACATCAGTCCTATCCGCCAAAACTTTTCATCTTGTGGAGTATGATCCCTCTTAGCCTAGATGCAGCAACTGCATCATCAGCATCACGAGACATTAGTCATGAGAGGATCCTTTTTGAGATAAGAATGGATGAACACCGAATTCTGGTTGTAATAGGCCAATCATTTTAGATCAAAATTATTTTGAGAAGAAGAAGCCATTTTGAAAAACTAAGGAACGAAACACTGGAATTTTCTTCAAAGAAACCGGAAGGTAGAGAAGAAGGAAACTATTTGGGATCTAGGAAAAGAGATTTTTTCGGATAAAATATGCCTCAAAGTCGTCCTTCTGAGGGACAGACGCACCTCCACTGGACAAATATATTTAAATGGCGATTTTTTTATTTTTTATTTTTTTGGGTCAAGATCACATTGCGTCATCACATGCGTCACTCAACCTTATTATTTCAAATCTCATCAATAAATTCACTTGTCTTCTGTCTTGCCCAAGCACATATTTCTGTTCTCAAACTTCATACTCTGAAAGCTAAATCTTTCTTCTAGTTTAACCTATCAACACTTCGTAAGACAAAAAAGAGTAGCATCGCAAACTAGTTATACAGTCTAAATTCTAAAAGAGAAGATGCACATTCATAACTTGATTCACAAACAACAGAAGCAAGATTATTCTTGATCAATGTCATATAGAAGCAAGATTAGTCTGATCATGTTTCTAAGATGAAATATTCTTTCCTTTTGTATCATGGATTTCTCCCCATAATAATAATCTGTGACAGAAAAGAGGAAGCACAACAGATAGGGTGTCTAAATCATATATTTCCTAATTGACTGCCTCACCTTCCATGGATTCAATATTCATTACTTAGAAGCTTTCAATCCATATTATCATTAGATACTTCATCATTAAAAGGGGGAGATCTTCGTAGGTGGAGCTCTTTACATTATGCCTTTGTTGATGTCAAAAGGGGGAGAATGAGAATACAAAAAAAATGTTATTCCCATAAAATGAGTTAATAATAAAAATGCATTATGTTTTCATATTACATGCTACTTTGATCAGTAATAGTTATACTATAATGTACTTAAACTGTTATTATATTTGTCGTCATCAAAAAGGGGGAGATTGTTAGCCCTATGGCAGTCAATCGATAGTTGCAAATTTTTGATGATAACAAATTTGATCTTATTGCTCTAATGTATTTAATTCAAGTATGATAGTTGCAAGAAACATTAAGAACATATTCTCAAGGAGCAAAAATAATCAAAAATATTGGGACTTGCAAAGAAAGAAGACTTCAAGCACTGAATCTCAAGAATGAAGAACTTTCATAGGGTATTTTTGTAAAGGCTCTTGTAGGTTAAATTTCTTGAGGCTCATAAAAATGCTTAATATCCTTCATTGCATTTTAAGAATACAAAAATGCATTAAAATTAAAGTTCGTAAAAATGTACTAGATTATTCTACTTTGAAAATTTAATTACATTTTGAAAAATGGGCTAGTAATAATTTTGATTTTAAAATTTGATTTCAGTTGAAAAATTGGCTAGCACAATTTCTGACTTGGAAAATTGATTCCAAGTTTGAAAAAAATGGTAGCAACCAATTTCTACTTTGAAAATGGGGTTGGCAACTTTGAAAAATGGAAAGAAACAATTTTTTGATTTGAAAAATGTAGTGCAACTTTTTGAAAATTTGGATAGCAAAAAACAATTTCTGACTTTGAAACTTTGATTTACAAGTTTGAAAAAATTGGTTAGCAACAATTTCTGAACTTTAAAAGTGGTTGCAACTTTGAAAAATGGAAAGAGAAGGAAAGAAAACAATTCTGGACTTTGAAAAATAGTGCAACTTTGGAAAAATTTGGATAGCAACAATTTTATGAATTTGAAAATTGATTTGAAATTTGAAAATTGGCTCAACAAATTTCAAATTCCCTCCAATGGTATATTCTCTGCTAAGGCCTTAAAATACTATCCTTACTTCTCATTTTTCAAGCAACAAGTGAGAAAAACAAGTTTAGAATTCAAAGCATATTCTTCAATTTCCTTTGAGCCTTTCAAGTTGATTCATACAAGAGTTCTGTGAGAGAGATCATGTAAAAAGATTATTGTATTCCTTCTCAAAATGAGAATTGTATTGTGAGAGAAATCTCAAATCCGATCAATAGGTGATTGTATCAAAAGGGTTGGTGTGCCCTTGAGGTTGGTGACCCTTGTGAGGTGTGAGGGAATTTCACACTTGTGAAGAAGAGTGGTGCGCTCTTGACGGTAAAGGTTTGAACTCCACCCGTAAGAGTTTGGATTAGTGGATTGATATCCTCAAGTGGAGGTTGCTTGGGGAGTGGACGTAGGTCAGGAAGAACGAACCACTATAAATCGCCGAGTTTTAATCTCTCTCCCTATCTCTTTAGTATTGGCTAAATTTTATATTATTTGCATCATAATGCTTTTAATTCGGTATAATTTTTATTAAAAGAAAAGTTGGCCAACAACCTATTCACCCCCTCTAGGGTTTTGATTATCTGGCAACAGATACCAATTTTGTCTATAGGCAACCCAGAGAGGGGTGAATTGGGTTTTTTCAAACTAATTAGCATTTAGAGTAATTAAGAAATTAATCAATCACCAGTACTAGTAATCTATGTGTGTGTTTAATGTAATAATGAACGATAAATCAATAACAAGAATAAGAGAGTGACACACCAGATTACCGAGGTTCAATCACAACCCGTGTCTACATCCTCCAAGACCTCCGCAAGATCTTCTTATTACTTGTAATCGCAACTACAATGTGGGGGCTATTTCTAAGTGCTTAACTCACTTTTACACAAGTGGTTTTGTCCAAACTCCATCAAACTTCAGTGTTTTACTTAAGGAGAAAACACTCAAACTCTTAAAGTGTTTGGTTTTTATAAGATAAATACTCAACAAACTCTCCCCAAGTGTTTTGTCCAAGTTACACTCACTACTTACAAGGATGAGTAGATAAAGGTGTTAAGATGAAAATAACTCTCTCAATAAAGTAGATATGAGTGAATCACACAATCAGGCTAACTCAAGAACGACAAAGAGAATATTCAAGAAATCATGACTTTGGAACTTGTAGATGATTATCAATAACTTTGGATAGTCTTCTGGAGTAAATACCTTTGGAGACTTGTATTTAATGCTGATGAATAGTAAACCGTTGGTGGTAGTTGAGAAGTATTTATGCTGTTCAAAAACTATGTACGTTAAAAATTTTACCGTTAGTGTCGACACTTCAACTTGCAGGTGTTGACACTTCAAGCCCTATTTTTCAATTGAAACTGTCTCCAATCTGATACTGGTGTCAACACTTCATTCCTCCAAAAATGATTATTTGGTACTGAACATTTGGTGTGACACTGGGGTCGACACTTCTTGTTCTGGGATTATGAGTTGGTACTAACATTGGTGGCCTTACTGATGTCGACACTTCGGTCTTTAGAAATACTTAGCTACTGAACATTTGATGTCGATATGGTGTCGACATTTTTTTTCCAAAATTAGTTCATTTGGCTACTGACATTTGATGTAGATACTGGGTCGACATCTTTTTCTCCAAAAATTAGTTCATTTGGCCACTGACATTGGTGTCGATCTGGTATCGAATTTTTCTTCCAAAAGTTTTTTTTGGCCACTAATATGTGATGTCGGGGATGCTGGGTCGACACTTCTTCTTCAAAAAAGTTCTTCTTTGGTCACTGAATATTTTGTGTCGACATTCTCGCAAGATTATGTCTCGAGAATTCTTTAGCCATTTTGAAAATGATGCTTCACACAGTTCAGGATATCTTCCCATGGATTTGTATAATCTCCATTAACTTTGTTTTTTAGAAGATTCATGATTTCTTCTATTTATTTAAAGATTTTTTTTTAAAGGATATAACATGCAGCTTTAAGTTCAAAGTGCGAAATATCGAAATGGTGTCAACACTTTCTAGGCAGAAAAGTGTTTGCAGATTCCTTTGATCATAATGAGTTTAAAAGACGATGTTTATAGAACTGCCACACTTAGCAACACATATTAATTTTAATATGCTGTTTTGTTTATCATGGAAATTGAGCTTGATTCAACCACAATCAACTAAAGTTGGCAAAACATTGACCGAAGTTTTGATAAGCCTCTAGAATTAAAGGAGCATCGAACGAAGTTGAAGTTAGGTTGTCAAAATTTTAATGAGTTTGAATTTTCAATCATGCTCAGATCTTGATCCTGTTTGGGAATTATATGCCCCACCTGTCCAAATATTTAATTTTAATTAGAATAAGAATTTATTTATTATACAAGTAGATGTTTTTATATTATATCATGATATGATATGGATATTATTAATATCAACGATATGATATGTCCTTAAGTAACTAGGGTATGATAAATGTTTGAAAATGTGATTTGCATACGGGAGATATTATCGTTGATTCTAGTAAATTTTAAATTAGTTTGAGTCGGTTGATGAGTTGGACGTCCATCTGCGAAGACTAAAATATGTTAACCTCTATATGATAGGATGGTTATCTTTAATATTAGAGTAAGTGACTCTGGGTTAAGTATGGTGTATTATCGAATATATGGACTAGATCATCGTAAGAAAGTAAAATCATATAAAATATCGCTTTATGATGAAATCTTACATTTCTATTTGCCAATTACTCTTATTCTAGGATAATATGAACTCAGGTTCTTGGCATATTGTTCAATTTGATTTCACTAATGAGTGAGGCCAATTGAGGTTAACAATTCATATTTGCGTGTCCTTGTTACAGGTTGTGAGAATATTAATTCTCAAGATAGAATTTCAATCTCTTCTAGGGGAAAGAGTGGATATTCACTTGTGAGTTAATTCATTAAGTTATTCATTGAAATTCAGATCTGGTGTTTTCGGTAGATTGTTTATCAAAACAAAGACTTTATGAATTCACGAGGGTTAGCAAATAATTAGGATTTGGCAACGATAATTAATCCAAACTAATTATTAATACCCATAAAGGGTATTTTAGCCTTGTTCTTGGATGCAATCCAAATTATTTAGTAGAATTAATTTAAATAATTAGTAGAATTAATTTAAATTAATTAAATTATTAAATTAAGTTATGAGATAACTAGAACTTTTATTATTTTAATGAAAGCATCCTAAATTTTGCCCTAGTTGGAGATGTGTTATATATGATAGGTAGGCTACTAATCCTTTTGGGATTTTAATTACTTCTTAGGCAGTTTGAGAGAAAAAATTGAGAGCCCATATCTCGAAGTTAGGCTTGAGGAAAAAAGGAAAAAAAATCAAAAGGGCATAGGAAGTAGAAAACAAAATCCAAAAACTATTTAGGACTAAGGTTTTATGAAAAAAAAGTGTTGAAATTTCAACAATTAAAGGTACTAAATTTTTTGAAGAAAAACACAACATTAAGATGTTGGAATTTGATAAAAAAAAGCATCATAAGGTGCTGAATTTATAAAAAAATACAGCAAGAAGTACTGGATTTTTAGTATAAGGTCGAAATTTGCTGAAGAAAAACGCAGACCACAGTTGCTAAAAATTGCTCCCGAAATGCAGTAACAAGCTGCTGGAATTATGTAGCATCAGGCCGTCACAGGCTGATGGAATTTTCAGCAAACAAGATAGGCAGCTCGCGGTAATAGACTACAGTAACTTAGGTTAAAACCTTAATTATTCTCATAACTATTAGGTATCTCGGAACCCCTCTTGATCAATGCTGTACGATGACATGAGTATTAAGATCTGCAAAAAGAAAAAAATTTAAAAACTTAGTTTTTCGCGTGGGGATGGCTATGCATCAGATCCAACAGTCCGAATTGAATTCCTACGGCTATATTATGTTCCAATGAGAATATTGCTTAAATGATGTCATAAATACAACCCGAGGGTTGTGGAAGTCTGATCAAGAGCTTAATTTTTTTTTTTTTTGTTTTTTAACTTGTTGAATTCAATTCGTCAATCTCTTGATCATCTCTTGAGCTATATTTCTAATATTCCATAACAGAGAATAGGAATAGAGTTAGATTGTAATATTCCACTCTTAGAAGAGACGTTTTGCTTTGAAAACGAATATCTTCACTTTGAGAAGGGCTTGCATGCCCTAGAGGGATTTGTGAGTTTTGGTTTGACACTCATTCTTTGGAAGTTTGTAGAAGTAAACTCTTGGAAAAAAAATTTAGGCTCCTCATAATAGCAGGGATAGGGTATTAGCACGAACTTGAACAATAATCACGGTTGACTAGCCTCATTGGCGAAAGCTAGGCATTTTTAAGGTTGCAAAGCACTCGTAAGCATTGTCACCTGGGAAGGTGGTCATAGGCAAAGTTGAGGATGATCAAACACTATAAATCGTTGTTTTACTCTCTATCCCTTACTCTTTAAGCTGTCGCATTGTATATATACTTGCTCATATGATCTGATATTATCATATTATTAAGGAGTAATTAATTTGAGAATTTAGTTGTATGAATTTAATAGGCAATTTAGTTGCAAACCGATTCATTCCCCCTCTTAGTTTTCCTCCAGGGTAACAATTATGAGATCTCATAATATCATGCATTTGATGTTTTTTTATATCATAAGATGATATGTCCCTAAGTTATATAGAGATACGATATTGTGTGTAAATGAGATTTACACCCAGGAAATATTAATTGTTAGTCATAGTAACTTTATTTAGTTCATAGTCGGTGATGAGTTTGGACATCTCATTGCGAAGGCTGTAATATCCTTAACCTCTATATGATATGATGAGAAACTATCACAATAGTGACTTTGGGTTAAAGTATTGGTATATTTGGAATATATTGATATGGGTTGTCGTAAGAATATATCATATAAAGTTGTCGTTTTATGACGAGATTCTTATATTCACTATTTATAATTGACTTTTAATCTTGAGAGAATGGTGAATTCAAGTTATTGACATTGCTCAATTTGATTTGCCAATGAGTGAGGCTCATTGGGCCAACACCTCGGTATCTTTGGTGATCACTGTTAGGTTGTGGGAACACTTATTATTAATGTGGAATCTCACTCTCTTTTAGGAGAAAGAGGTTATCACCTAAGTGATTTAGTTTTTTCATTAGTCATTAAAAATGAATCCTGCCTTTTCGATAAATTGTTTATTAGAATGAGGATTTATTATTTTGATGACTAAAAATGGAATGAATTATATATCATAGGAGTTAAAATAATTATGATTTGATTGATAGTTATTTTATCCAACCCCTAATTATTGGTACCCGGATAGAGGGGTTTAATTACAGTATTAAATAGTGATGGTGGTTTTTTTTTGTCCCATTAAATTGGAGTACAATCCTAATTATTTAATAAAAGGAGTGACGGACGACCGTAGACTAAAAAATTAAATTATTAAATTAGTTGTGAGATAACTAGATAATTTAATAGTTTAATTGACACCAGTGACGGACTCCCTTAGACTCATATCCTTGTCCTAGTTAAAAACCTAGTCTATATATTCATTAGTAGGGCACACCGATCTATCCCAAATTTTTAGAAAAATCTAAAAGCCCACACTTTTAATAAAATTGGTTAGGGTTTATAAAAAATGAGAGAAAATCAAATGGACTAAGCAGTTGCTAGGATTTGCGTAAATGGACAAGAGGACAAGGGACTAAACAACTAGGGTTTGAGGCCTGAGCTTCTTGTTCAAGTCTTGAATCTTTTGTCTTCTTTTTATGTCATTCAAGGTATCTTTATCCCTCATAATCAATGGTGTATGCTTTGCATGGTTCAAGATTTGATCATAAAAATTTTGAAAATTGCTTCTGCTTTAGAGTTTGATCACTTCAATCTTTACTTTAGAGTTTGAATCAACTTCTTCCCCACCTATGAAGGAATGCTTTATTTCATCTTCGAAAGCTTGCGAAACTGTATTCACTTTGAGAATATGGGTCCTCGTCGTTCGAGATGACCACTAGAAAGAGATCAGTTGCCGCTAGGTTACCTCCGAGATACCTTGGTTGTCCCCGCCTTCTTCACTAACTTGCCAACCTCCTCTGCCTCCTATTCAACTTCCTCTTAGCCTTCTGCCTCGACTAAGGCAGCAGTGAGCTCGTTTCTTGACAATTGAATGGAGCTGGAGCTACTCGGACTTACCTCTTCCTTATGCTCTAAATTGTTAACGACGTCAGCGATGCCCTTGTTGAATGGGAGGAAGAGCAACTCAGGCTAGTCTGGCAACTCGGTGACGGTTATATGATGATAGGCGAGCTTGTATGCAGAAGTGTGGTGATGTCATGAGTTCTTGGCTATAGTTCACATGTTTGATGGCAACCTTACACTAATAGGAACAAACTCTACAATGATTTTTAAAGCTTGCAAAATAGATCAACCGAGATATGTCAGTAAGACATATAGGTTTAAAAATAGTACAAGTACATAGAAGTTGATACATGTTTGACTGAGATGCAACATACTTACCATCATTTAGTCTACCATTGGTTATTGGAAAAGCCCATAACCCATCATCACCGGGAAAAAATTTATAGTTGCCCAAGATCCTGACAAATTCATCCAATTAAAGGTCCTTGTTTTGGATTTTCGGCTACCAACCTAGACTAGGGCTGTTGATTATTCTTGAGCCCAAGGTAAGGTTACCCACGAAGAGGTTTGTGCTGAGCTCCCATTTAGGCCAAACTACAGTAAAAATGAGCAGAAGGTCCGAGGTAGAGAATGACAATCCCTCCCTTCGCATCAGGGTATTAACTGTTAGCACGGTCCTCACAAAATTTATAGACACCTATATGAAGGTAAGGCCATAAGCGGAACCATAACTTCTTTATAATTGGACTTACTAGGAACTGAAATCCATCTTGATCAATCAACCACGTGCAGACTAGGATGCAATCTCCATGTCCTCGCACAATTAAGGCTACTTCATTCAGATCGGGCCGTTCTAAAAGGACATTGTTTGGATCTCACGATTCCTCTTAAAATGTGCAAGTGCAATGTCATCGTGTATTAGAAGCTGGGCTTAGTTCAGCTCTATGTTTTGAATCAAAAACACGTAGTAAGTGTAGCAATAAAAGGACAGGCACAAAGCTAGTTGAACTCTACGAGAATTCTGAGCTCATGTGGCCTACCTATAAACAACTAAGATTTAGTTCTTAAGCCACCCTTCCATCTCGAAGCTCTCTCAATGAAACAGCAGCTTGAGAGGGCAAAATCCTAACCCCACCGAATCACTAGAAGCTAGATTAAAAAACAAAAGCACATGTTAGACCTGTTTCAATAGGACAAACGGATCTAGGGGAAACCCAAAGCCCTGAGGACCTAGAAAGCTCAACAACCACCCGTCAATGGTGGGCAGACGGACGTGATATACTCTAACAGATAGTTTCAACATTCATGATAGAAGACATTGAAAAATCAAAAACCATACAAGACCCCAATAGGTTAGACATAAACAAAATGTAGATGCAATAAAAATGTTGTATTGTAGAAAAATTTCCATAAAAAAAAACTTATAATATTGGTAGAGATCCAGTCAAAAGACAGATATGGGTCGTCGAAAGATGAGAACAAAACGATTGGCGTCGGAAGCGGCAGTTGGAAGAAAGCAATTCACGATTGGTAAGTGGTCGCACTTTCTCTCTCCAAAATACTCTAAAAAATCCAAGGTGAATATGGTTAGGAGAAGGCTGCCTAATTATAGAAAGCTCAAGGGACAATTTTCCCGCCAAACAAGCCAGATGCTTCGGCTTCCGCACCCAAATTTTGCTTCAAGCAAAACCTATGTTGACATGTGTAGGCAAATCACTAAGTGTTCATGCCAAACAATGACTTAGGTTAGGTGCGCAGCTTTGGCATCCGTGCCAAGTTGAGCTATAAGAAAATTAGACACAAATGCATGCAGGACAGTGAAAGGACAACCACAAGACTGTGAGGAGATAACTTGTAGGCATTGATGAGCTCTGTCATCCAAATTGCCCCGTACTAAAAGTTATTGGCAACCAGCTCCCATAATCGGTATAGTCGATGACTTAGCTCATGCGAGCTGAGATGAAATTGTAGGAGCATGAAATATATCCAGTACCAATTTCGGCCGAGGTAGGGTGGGCACTACCGTCGGGTTGTCGCTCTATAGCAAGCTCTGTGGGGTCTCCGTGTCGGAACTCGATTGATCCACAATGGTCGACAGGAATCCCAAAGGCATGCCGATGACGTAATAGGCTAGCTATCAACCATATCTAGAAGCATGATTGAGTCGGTCGCCTACTCATTGACACAAGTAGTCAATGTATCTAGGCACGTATCGAGCTACACCCTGTCCACTTACATGGTAGCTGATGCATCTAAGCACACGCCTAGCTACACTATAAAAACCCAAGCCTTATCTCTCTTAAAGGTATGCAAAAACAGGTTACTTATGCTATGTACTCTTTCTCTCTATATATACACTTTCGGTCACCAACTGTATCGTCAGAAAGCCATCGCGTGATAGCTCTGGCGAGCTTCTCGTAGGTTTGTCAAGCAAGCTTCTGCCACCATCGTATGCTAGTCAACCACTGCATGTATCTATTTTCAATTTTCGTTCTCTTCACCCACACCCCATAAGCATCATATTCCTTTTATGAAAAAGTTTTAACCTTGATTTGACATCACAATTATGTCAAGTTAACAAAAAAGCTTTTGTTTCCAAAATAAAATTTGCTTTTCCAGAGAAAAAATATATTTTCTTTTAAAACCCAAAATAAAAATATTTTTAAAAATTTTTAAGGCCCATAAAATAAGTTTGTGAATTTTAAATGTTAAGCCAGGTAATTCAACATATAGTCCAAAACTAAATTCTCTATGGTTATAAATTCAAATTAAACCAACACAAACTTATAAAATTAAAACTCTCTATATAATGCTAAATGCAATTCATGAGTTTTACTATTCTCAACGCATAAAATCTGTTTGAATGATCAAAGTTCGAAGTTAAAGTCCACTTGATGTAATTTTACTACAAAACTGCTTATAGACTCAACTAACCCTAAAACTAAAACTAAAAA
>CM018903.1:15017733-15022733 GCA_009663005.1 Actinidia chinensis
ACAATTCGGCGGCGGTGCTCATCCAAGGTCGACCGGGAGTGAAGTAGGATATTTTATCCTCTTACAATTGCCTCTCAGCTCGCTTGAGCTCGATTAACAACTATAGAGGTTATTATGTGAGCTGGTTATCCAAGAGCCTTGGTTTGAGGTAGTCGGGATGCAAGAGTTCAATAGTGCCTGTAAGATGTCCTTTCATTGTCCTTTTGCTGTCATTTCCATGCCATATATCAGCTTTGATTTGCTATGGAACTCGATTAGGGCACGAAACTCAAAGCGCTATCTAGGTGGGAAACTAAGCGAATCAAGTTCCCCTATAAATATGGAACCCAAACTGCCTTACTATTCCCCTTGTAACCTCAGCTTTCTAGAAAGAGAAAATGAGAAAGCAAGTCCAAAGCACCAGCAAAACACCATTGTCTCTATCATAGACGATCGTATTTTCCCATAACGATCGTCGCTAAGCAACCACTGTACGTCTCATTTACAATTTTTCATAATTTTTTTCAATTTCTTAATGTTTGAATTTCTTCGGAGTTAGTCGTGATGACCGTCTTTTGCTTTAGATCCATAATTTTCATAGTCTATTTTCTTTTGAAGTACCTGATTTGCTAGTTTGAGTTTGTTTCTTGGACACCGAGCGGTCTAAGTTGCCTTGGGATCTGTTTTCACTATTGAAATGGGTCTAAATTGTGTTTGTGTAACTAAATCTCATAGTTATAACTTGGCGGTACATTCGAGTTAGGCCACGTGGAGTAAAGTTCAGATAGGAGCACGAATTGTCGGGGTTTTTTTTTATTTTAGATACATGGAACTTAACCAATCTCAACAGCTTGTGCATGACGATGTTGCACTAGCGAGATTTACGAGGGATCACGAGATCCTGAACGATGTCCTTATAAAGCGACTTGATCCATATGAGTAGTTGCTATGGTACAAGAAAATGGCCACCACATCCCTGGCTGCACATGGCTTATCCATCAAGCCAGACTTCGATTTCCCATCAGTCCAATGTTGAAGGAGGTGATGGCTTATTATGGCCTCACCTTCATGCAGTTTCCATTAATTTCATCAGGACTGTGCTTGTCATTGACACCTCAATGAGATGGGAGGGACTGTCATTCTTAGCCTCTAATAAACTGAATGTGTATACCATAGTTTGACTAAAGCGAAAGCCCGATACAAACCTCTTTATAGGAAATCAATATCTGAGGCTTAGAAATAGCCAACAGCCTTAGTCCAGGCTTGTAATTGAGAACCAGACAAGGACCTATTCTTGGACGAGTTCATTTAGGTGTTTGGGAATTGGGAATTTCATCTCAACAATGATGGGTTGTGATCCTTTTTTAAGAACGAATGGTAGTATCGATGATGGTAAGGTCCTATTTCGACACACGCACTTACGTTTGTTGTATTTTGTTCGTATACATATTTGATCATGTTCTAATAGGTTATATCTTGGTTAGTCTGTTTTGCCGATTTCAATAGCCATTACAGGACTTACTCGGAGCAGTGCAAGGCTACAATTAGGCAAGTCAACAATAGCCAAGAACTACGCAACATTGCAATCTTACCCCTACTTTGGATCAGAGTGCCAACAAACCCTGCCCAGCGTGCTTAGTCTTCGAGCTCAGACGATCAAATTATAAGTAACTAGATAAATGCCAAGGCTGCAAACTTTGCAAGAGAGGAAGAGGAGTAAGAGGCAAGTTCTAATAGCTCGAGCTAGGTTCAACTCTTTGGGAGTGAGCTACGAGTTATTCTTGTTGAGAAGAAGACGAGGACGAGCACAAGGAGGAAGTTGTTTAGGGTGGTAACCTAGCTACAGCCGATCTAGTACCAGTGTTAAGCTTCAACGACAATGCCCCTGAGGTTGTCTTACTCCTTCTGATCTCAAAACCAGAAGCCATAAGGGAGGAGGTTGAACACTCCTTCAAGGGAGAAGAAGAAGAGGTGTCCCTCTCGGCTTCTGCATTGTTGCTGAAGTTGTTGAATATTGGAGGAAAATTCAGTGTTGCATAACAAAAGGGGACGACTTCCCTCTCTCCTGCTCTCATTTCCCGTTTCCCTACAATAGAAAGAGAAAGACAAGGGGAAGGGCCACGAAGTCGACACCACTCAAAAAAATGCACCCCAAAAACGGTATAAGCTCGACTGGTGGCTCCCCCTCCCCCTTGGATTCTGCCCTTGACTTTTGGAATCCAAAGCTATCAATCCAGGAGCTTGGCTATCGTATCACCCATGATGGCACTTCGCAAAACTTTGGGTTCTGCCTTGCGATGATGCAGGCCACAATGCTGTTGTGTGATGTTACTTAGCTTCAAAAGGAGAACGAGGTGATGGCATGCAACCTATTGATCATGCATAACTTCCAGGTGAGTTATTTACCTTGATTCGATTTTACTGTCACTAAGACTTGTAAAATTTGAACTCAGTATTCTTTCTTGCAGGCTCTCCAAAGAACAGTGGTGAACTACCAGCGTGTGAAGAAGCACTCGAATGATTTGAAAAAGGCTAAGAAAAAAGACACCATCTTGGAGGATGATTTGAGGAAGAGGGAGGTGGAGGTCATCATTATTATCTAGGAGCTGAAGAAGAAGGATGAAAAGATTGTCGGGCCCTGACATGTAGCTCACGGTCCTGCGTACCACCATATTTATGATAGTTACTGGAATAGGGCCGGTAACTTCTATGTCCGCGACGCGATCGAGGATGGAGCGGAGGCCTTACATGAGGGTTAACTGGCTTGTCAGAAGAAGCTTAGCATAGCCTCAAATCATCTGGCGTGGTCTGTGGCCCGTCCACCTATGACATACCCAGCTTCAAACTTTTTGATGAAATGATTGACCACCAGCTTTGAGTCACTAAAGATATGTAGCTTGGGTACTTACAAGTTCTTGGATGATTTCAATCCTGCTATGAATGCTTTGTATTGTACTTCATTGTTTGTCGAGAAAAAAATTTAGCCTAAGGCATTGCTCAGAAACTACCCCTTCGAGGCTTTTCAGCATTATGCCTGCTCTTGTACCTAGGCTATTTTCGGCCCCATCCACGTACATTTTCTAGGCTATGGATTGATTAATTTGACGTGGATCCTCAAGAACATCAGGAACCTCAAGGGTGCTCTCAGCCACAAATATTATTTTGTTTGCTGATGTTCCTGTCTAGCTTTCCTTTCTACATAGATATAGGATAACTCGATTCTAGACTCAAAGTTTGAGGTGAGAACTTTGTAACAAAATCAGTCAAGACTTGGCCCTTAATTGTTGCCTTAAGAAAAACTTGATGTCAAACTGTCTGAGCTCAACAACCCATTTGGATGGTCTCCTAAACAAGTCTGTCTTCATGACCATGGTTTATGGACACTCGGCGTATAATGTAATTGGATAAGCTTGAAAATAGTGCATGAGCTTTCTTGAAGTAATGACCAGATCAAGAACAAGCTTCTCCAGCGACATATACGTTGTTTGGAAATTCAAAAATGTTTTGCTAACAAAGTAGATCGGGCACTACTCTCCATCTATGTCCCTTAGTGGCATCGAGCTAACAGCGTGCTGAGAGACGACGAGGTAGACGTAGAGTAGCTCTCCTTCATTTGGGGTAGAGAGAAGTGGTGGTTTGGTCAAATACTCCTTGAACTATTGGAACGCGAGATCGCACTCATCTTCCCCAAAATTCTCAGTGTTTTGCGTAGGAGTTGAAAAAATGGGTAGCACTTATCAAAAGGCTTACTAATGAAATGATTAAGTGTTGCCGCCATTCTGGTTAACTTATGAACCTTCATCGCAGTTCTCGAACTTTCAAGGTCGTTGATGGCCATAATATGTTCTAGATTTTCCTCAATTCCCTGTTGATTGACTAAGTGCCCTAGGAATTTACCCAAGCTAACTTTGAGCATGCCCGTAGCCGAGTTCAGTCTCACCTTATGCTTGTTTATCTCGAACACCTCGGGGAGGTCCCTCATATGGCACCATTTTCCTTTGCTCTTGACCACAATGTCGTTGATGTAGGCATTATGGTACTCCCTATAAAAGGCCCAAACGTCATGGTGATCATTCGTTGGTATGTGACCTCACCATACTTTTGTCCGAACGGCATGACCTTGTAACAAAAAATTTCATTGAGGGTTGATGAAGGCAGTCTTCTCTTGATTCTACTTATGCATCATTATTTGATGGTAACCTCGGTAAGCATCTAGAAAGCTCATGCGAGCACGGCCCGAGGTTGAATCCACCAGCTGATCGATCTTTGTCGAAGGGAAACAGTCCTTCGAACAAGTCTTATTGAGATTTGTAAAGTCAACACACACTCTCCACTTGCCATTTTTCTTATTTACCACTACCATGTTGGATAAACAGCTCGGGTAAAAAACTTATGTTATCGCACTTGCCTCTCGTAGCTTCTCGACCTCCTCTATCACTGTGTCCACATGTTCTACCGCTGATCACCTTTTTGCGGCTTCACAGATCTAGCTTCTAGCATGACATTGAACTAATGCTTGATGAAGCTTGGAGCAATGCCCAGCATATAGTATGGCGTCCATGCAAAGACCTTGACATTTTCTTTTAAGAACTTGATGAGCTTAATTCTCTCCATTTCCTTCATGTTTGAGGCAACAAGAAAGAAATGGCTCGAGCTCGGCTCATCAAGCTCATAACGAACTGGTTCTCAACAACTTTATCTTCCAGGATTCTACCAATGTCTTCTAACATTTCCCCTCTCATCCTCCACAAAATACATTTTTTTCATAGCTGCTTTAGTGCTCACCATGGCCAAGTAACCTTGCGTGGTTGTAAATTGATCCTCGTAAAGCATTTCTTTACCCCTCGGGTAGCAAATTTAATGACTCTATGCAGTGTGAAAAAGGAATAACAATAACTACAAACTCAGTCTCCAGCTCTTGGAAACCTGTTGGGACTTTTAGGGTCATAATTCCTAAGGCTGAATGAGTTTGAGCAACCCGACTAACGGAGCTCGAACCAACTTTAAATTAGCCTTAGTCC
>CM018903.1:15040233-15042733 GCA_009663005.1 Actinidia chinensis
CTCTTCGACGATCAAGTTAATGACCAGAAGAAATGAAAGAAGAGAGAGAAAGAGAAAGGTTATTTGCTTTGATTATTAGAGAGAGTGAGAATGACATACCTGTGAGAGAGAGGGTATGTCCCATTTTATAGCACAGCACAGCGCGTGTGAGGACTCACTAACTACTATGTCAACGAGTAGAAGGTTGACCTAACCATACTCAGAGAACATGGTTGGTAGTTAGCCCATTACATCATCGATGTTTGAGCCCAAGCATGGGGGTGACAGATAAGACTTATTGCGTACGTAACTCTCTGACCCTGAAGCTTGGCTTGGGAAACTCTACTAAGATAAGCTCAACAACTGAGCTATCGCGTTAAGATGTTGACCAAACTTGCTATGAAGTGATAATCTGGCAACGGCCCTCATCTAATCTCGTTCATGAGTGAAGGAGGATATTTTACCCCTTTACACATGCCAAAAATTAACAATTAAGTGATGAACTAATAATTAAGAATAGCAAAGGAAATGTATATTTTTATATATTTATGACACAAGTGGGATTTGGATTTGATATCTTTATAATGAACGTTTTATTCTTATTGAATTGGATGCTTATTAGCTTAGTACTTGTTGTTTCTCAAAGCCACACAGGCGATGCTAAAAGTGAAATGATATGTAGGGTAGTAATAATTTGAGGAAATGGTTAATGGAAGAATTATCATCTGTACTTACGTGTACGTTGGGTGGTGGAATCTGACATAATATGGGACCACCTCTTCACTCATCTGGGGAGGTAGGTCCATGCTTGCACATTTGAGGAGAAAAGCAAGGTTTCACTTTGCAAATATATATATATATTATTATGGTTGTTCCATTTATTTGATGATATTGACAGCATCAAGGTTGCATCATGAAGAGGCTTAATATGGATATATTACTATAATGCTATTTGACAGAAAATGTATATATGTATATACCTTAATGTATTGTCTATATTACTAATGCTATATAGTAGATCCATGGGCATGATATATATATTTTACATTAGTATATTTCACTATATCTTGTCATGTTTTACACACACACTCTAAGTAATATGACTTACAGTGTCATATTGATTTTACTAGATGTATTTGGGGATTTGTATTGTGATCATTGAGTGAATGTATTAACATATGTGATATATCTATTTATTAACTCAAGAACAAATTGTTTAGAAGTGGTATACATGTTTTACCTGTCATTACAGTATACTTAGACCTATTCAACCTTGCAATAAAGTTCTATATTTATGCCTAAGTGGAGTTATTCTCTAAAAACTTGCTTGATAAATCCATCTCCATGTCTTATACTCTTACTTGTATATATTGTATACATGTTGGCTTTGATGTGTATAATGATTTCGCGATTGTAATGTTTACTTGGTAGTAAATATATATCAATTCATAGAACACAATACTTGACCATGTCAATATGGTATATCATATGCATTCTTGTTTAGATTTACCTTTAGCATTGTACAAGTTCTCTATCATGCTAAATGGTATATTTATTAGAGAACATAATTACACTTCATGAAATCTATTTTTCCCATACTTATATGTTTTATTCTCTTGAAGATAGTATTTCATGTATTTAAGTCAATATACTATATTTTGAATCATGTAATTATGTATCAAAAACAACCAAACTCCCTTGGATTAGTCGAGTCTTAGCGTATTTAGACTCCTTTGTTATGCTTTTAGCAGTTAGAACGCGAATACAAGCTCAATGAAAATCTAAAGAACTAAGCTTGAGCTAATTGGCTTTGGCTTACTAACATTAACACGAATTAAAAAAATTATACATTCATACTCCTGGGATACAAGGAAAGTAATAAAATTTTATCACTAATTACAAAACTGCCATTAATTTGATTTCTACATTATCAATTTTGTCCTACACAGAAATATAGTACTACAATACGAAGACTCTCAATGTTAATAAATACTAGTTTAAGGACATGGCTTTGTCATCCATCGTGTTCTATGAATGTTTGTTGACTTATTACTTAAGAGGTTGTTTGGTTGGAGGATAGCCCAGCCGAATAACTTTTTCCTCTTTCTTTCTCTCTTTATCTGGCGTTTGGATAGAGAAATGCCGGATAATTTTTTTCCCCGGCAGGTGGATAGAGCGGATAATTTTTTGGTGGCCCTCACCCTCTCCAAAAGTTATCTGGGAAAAAATATTTTTGGGTGGTCCTCACTCTCTCTCTCTCTACCGTGTGTGTTATATCTATACTTAAAGTTTTAATTACACTGCCTACGGGCGACTATGCAAAAAAATAAAAATTTTTTCATCAATTTTGATGATTCTTCAATTACAAAGAAAAATAACAATAACATAACAAACAATCACAAATAAGGTAGTTCTCAGTAATTTTCTTAGAAAACTATTAATCTAAATCCGAATTAATCTAAAACTAACATAAAACAGCTATTTTTCTCACCCCTAAAATGCCCACCCCCTCGATATATCG
>CM018903.1:15055233-15070233 GCA_009663005.1 Actinidia chinensis
AGCCTCGTCGGAGAGGCATCATAGTCAGACAAAGCACGACGAGCCTCGTCGGAGTCAAATCGAAGTCAGGTGACTCGATTAAGCCTCGTCAAAAGCAAATTGGAGTTGGGCAACGTGGTTTGGCATGAAGGAGATCCCAGTAAGGGTTAGCGACGCACGTCAGAACCGGACGAAGGTTGCCGAAGGTTAGTCATGTTTCGCTGGCAGTCGGTAGTCGCTTAGATGTTGTGGTGGCTAGGATTAAGATGTGGATGTGTGAGATTAGGGTCTATTAGGTTAGCAATGAAACAACAGAAAGAGATAGATTGAACCTAAATTTGAGCAGTACAACAATAAAATCGAATCCCTACGATCAATCAATCTCAATAATAATAAATAATAACAAGAAATAATAGATAAATAAAACAAGAATTGTAGAAAGGGAGGAGGAAGTTTGACATCGTACCAGAATTTAGAAGAAGAGGAGAAAAAAAATTGGTATCACATTAGAATCAAAGAGAAAGAGGAAAAAAAAACACTATAGTTTTTCTCATTTATTGTAATCATAATATGTCTTTAAAAAATAAGGTTACATCTATACTTATAATGGAATAGGATTTTGATATTTGATAACTTACTAAAATTAACTAACTAGCCTACCAAAATAAAAATACCATTAAAGATAATAAAATCCTAATTAAAAGGAAACAAGAATTCTACTGCCAAAAGAAAACTAGAATACCAAAATAAAAATACTATTAAGAAAAATCTAATAAAATCCTAATTGAAAAGAAAGTAGAATCCTAATACTAAAAGAAAACTAAGGATAAAATGATAAAAGATAATAATAAATAAATATAATTTATACATTTTCATTCCGCATCATGTCGAATTCTTGATAGACTTAACAAGTTAACGGATAGTAATTGTATGGGTTGGGTCCTGTAGATTGTAAGACATACATCCCATGGAAGTGAATATTTCCTTTGTTTCAACGAGTTCAAACACATGGATTCATTAATTTAAATAAAAGAAACGATTTTTATATTTTTTTATATTAAATGCACTCTATTTTTAATTTTATTATGTAAATTTATAAATTAGCCCTCCTGTGAAGAAAAGGAATTAAAAGTCTAATAGTATAGAGACAATTTTGATTATTAAAAATATATTAAGAACATTATTATACCATTACACACTAAAGATGGTGATGTTTACTTCAATTTTAGAAGACACAGAACCATACCTTATAGTGTGCTTTGCATTATTCAAGTGCTAGGCATCGATGGCAAGGAATCTTTTTTTTTTCTTCTTGTAAATTCAAGTGCCTCTAGCGAACCTAGGAAGAAGAGTGAAAATACAAAAACATCCATCAACATATCTGTTGAAGGAGGGAATTAGGATATCTCCAATAACCAAATAACACTATGGATTTTACCGACAAGAGCAGGAATGAAAATAGGAGAAGCTCTCCTTCTGCAGGAAATAAATTTTAGTTTATCTGACTGAACAATTATTTCACAATAACTGGTAAATACCATTCATTATTAAGAGAAACATATGAGAAGAAAATCTTATGGAACCTCATATTCAGGTTTGTAAGATGGTATAGGAATACTTATGATCAAAATTTGATCAATCTTTTTAAAAATGATTATTATCTTCACTTACAAGAAAGTTTAAGGAAACAATACCTTTTCCTGATGGTTTATAACCACTTACAATAACAGAAACTTTCGTTTCTGTAAGAATTGTTTTGTGGACCAAACGAATTTGGTTTTAAAAAAATAATATATAAATGGGAAAAACAAACTGAGCATTACTGTTATCCAATCTATTCATCCCCCTACAACTTCTATTTAGTGAAGAGGAAGTAATAGTAAGGTGAACTCATAATGTTGAGGCTACTGTTTTTTCTTTTTTTTCAACCTGCGGGAGATAGACAGAATAAAAGATTATTAAATAAAATAATTTTTACCAATTTAAATTTCAAACAATTGGTAAATCAATAAAACAGAGTTGAAACCCAAGTTAAAATAGTTGAAATAATGGATAAAAAAGGATAAAAGCAAGATACTGTTTATAAAACCTTTTAAAATTGAGGATGTTAAGAATAAACCTGTTATCCCTATTAAAAAGTTAACTTTTAGGGATAATATTCAATATACTGAATTGTTAAAGGAATTACAAACCAAATTAAAAGGTTAAGTATAAATATGATAATATACAATAACCTGATATGAAGAAGAGGGAGAGTCTTGAAAAACTTGAAAGAGTTATTCAAGAAGTAAATAATTTATTTAAATAAAATTTCATACAAAAACAGCAACATTCTGCTGGGGGCTATTGGGATCAGGAAGACCATTATATCCAAGACCAACTCCTCAAGATCTACTTATGAGGAAAATCATGACCAATATCAACCTTGCTTTTCAGGGGAAGTCAAGTTTATGGTTTTGGTTCATATTGACGGTCTTAATGAATACCAAATTGAAAAGGTAATGCATTCAAATGTTGAGTATCTAATGTTTGTCAAGCAAATGGAAAATATGAAAGGATATTGCCTTACTTTTAATATGTGGCTTTTTGGGATCTCTTAAAAGGATGGTGGGAAAATTTTCTCAACGAAGCCAAATAAGAAATCTTTACTTTGAAAAATAGAAAGACTGATGAAGGGATAGGAAATTCAAAAAGCTGATATCATCTATACCCTCATACAAGCTATTGTTTTACACTTTGTAGGCACTATCAGTAGTAATACTGAAAGCCAGAGATATCTTTTGCAGAATATAAAATTGTGGTCTCTAGCAACATTTCAGATGGTATAAAGATGTCTTTTTAGACAAAAGTAATGGGTAGAAAAGAGCCTCATCGGCTTATTGGAAAGCTTAAATATAGATGGTTTATCCAAATTATTTCTGAAAGGGTAGAATGAATTAAAGGATGATAAAGGTCCTATTCAATTTGATAATTATAACATTATGGCCAATAATTGCCGCCTGTACAAAAGAAAGATTGTAAAACTCTGTAATGATTGGAATAATTTACAGAAAAGAAATTAACATCAAAATAGAAATAGAGAAGGCAATTAGGCCAATTCTCGCGGATCAAGTTTGCAGTTGAGATTCCCCCTCCTATAATGCTCAGAATCTCAAAAAGAGATTAAATATTGAAAAGAAACATAGGAAACATGTTTCTAAATCTTACTATAAGAAACCTAAGAAGGGTTGAGAGTCATAAAACTTTTGAAACCCTCTAAGAAACATATAGTAAAGAAAAATATAAGAATCTTCTTCTAAGACTAATAAGCCTAAAGAAGAAAGAAGAAGAAGGAAAGATATATATGTTACAAAATGTGGAAGACCGGGGACATTATTCCACTAAATGTAGATGTTGAAACCCCCAAAATTAATTATTTGGAAATTGATAAAGAATTAAAAATCCCAAATTAGTTAAATGACTAATAAATAGTAGTTCTTTGAATCAGAATCAGAATTCAGAAGATGAAGAAGATCAGATTTTAAATATCTTCTGATGATGAAGTAATGCATTAGAAGATTATAACTATTCTAGTGATGAAGATAAGAAAGACGAAAATTATTTTGTTCACTTCAAATAATCATCTCAAAGTCTTTGAAAAGGTAATAACCTAGTATCAAGGTTCTTTCTGATGATCAGAAAAATGTTCTAGAATTATAGAACAACTTCTGATAATAAATTGAAAAAGAAAATTATAAAATCATGTATTAAAGGGGAATCTAGTGATAAACCGACGATAATAGCCAGGGATTAATCACTAACAAGGATATTCCTTTGAAAGAAGTATATGAAAGAATAGAGAATACTGATATCTAAACCTGTTCAAATTAATGATTTAAAAAGGAAATAATACTCTTAATCAGAAATAAAGCATCTTAAGAAAAAGATTGCTATTCAAGATAGAAAAATTTGAATTAGATTTTCACATTAATAGTTTGGTCTCAAATTATAAAGGACCAAAGAACTTATCAATCAAGATAAGAAGAAAAAGCAAAAGAAGAAGAACATCTTTCTGACTTATTAATAATGAACCAAGTTTTATACCAAAAATGGTATGTTAAAATCGATTTAGTGGTTCATAACGAATTTATTATTGAAAAATGCGATGCACTAATTGATTAGTGGTTGCAGATATAAATGTATCCAAGAAGGATTAATTCCTAGTCAATATTTGAAAAAAAAACTACCTAAATGGTTTCAAATGCAGTGGTAGCATAGATAGAAATATGAATATAAATATAAATTAAATAATACACAAATTTTCAATAAGGGGAATATGTATACCCGATGCTTTTCTAATGGTAAAAATATTTATCTTCTCAAGAGATCATATTAGGCATCCTTTTCTTATAATGATAATGCCAATTGAAAAAAATTGATTCTATTCTAGTGGACTATATTGCACTATAACCATAATAAACATATTATATTAAATTCATATTACAACCCCAATAAAAAGCTAATAAATGAGCTTAAAATAAAATATGTTTACAAAGAGAAACAAATAAATTTCTAAAAGAAGAAATTTATTCAAAATTCCTATTGAACAACAATAAAGAAAAATTTCTGTAAAAAATAAATACAACAGTTATTAGACAATTTCAGAAAACTGTTATGAGTGACATTCCTAAATTTGCCTTCTGGGATAGAAAGAGCATATTATTTCTCTTCCCTACGAAATGATTTTGATGACAGGTTCATTCCTTTACTAAGGCCAGACCCTGCACAAATGAAACAAGACTATTTAGTCTTGGAAAAAAGAAATCCAAATATTATGGAAAAAACAATAATAAGAAAAAGCTCTTCTCCGTGGAGCTGTACAACTTTTTATGTGAATAAAGCTGCCTGAACAAGACAAGAGGTGTTCCTAGATTAGTTATTAACTATAAACCTCTTAATTCTGTTTTTAAAATGGAAAGGTATCCTTCCATAAAAAGGATTTATTAGACAGACTAAATTCTGCAATAATATTTTTCAACTTTGATTAAAAATCTGGATATTGGCAGATTCAAATTAATGAATCTGATAGATATTAAATAGCTTTTGTGTCCATTGGGCATTATGGAATGGATGTATGCCTTTTGTTGAAGATGCCCTTCAGAATTCAAAATATAATGAATGAGATTTTTTATCCATATTCGGATTTACTCATGTTCTATATTGATGTGTTTTTAAATATTTTTGAAAATATTGAACAACACTTAAACATTTTAATATATTTAAAGATGTTGTTAAAAGAAAATGATTTGGTTTTATCTGCCCCAAACAATGAAATTATTTCAAAACTACAGTAAGATTTTCCTTGGGACCTAAATAATAAGAAAAAAATAATTCCTATGATTAGAAGTATTGAATTTGCTTCTAAATTTCGAATGAATAGGGAAAAAACCCAAATCCAAAGATTTTTGGAAAAGTTTAATTATATATCGGATTATTATCCTACTCTTGCACAAGAGGCATCAACTTATATTCCAGATTGAAAACAAATCGGTTCCATGGACTGAAGAGCCATAACACAAGGCTGTTTCAAAAAATAAAAATTAAAGGTATTTTAATTAAAACAAATTCCTTGTTATCTCTACCAAAATTCAATTGGAAGACGGTTGTTGGAAACTGATGCCTTAATATTGTTATGGTGGAATTTTAAAAACAAATATCCTGAAAATAAAAAAGAAGAATTAATTCGTTTTACTTCAGGAATGTGGAAATCGCACAAATAAATTATTCAAGATTAAAGAAAGAAAATGTACTTTTGTTGTTAAATGTATTTCTAAATTTCAAGATGATTTATTAAATCAAACTTTCATTTGAGAGTTGACTGCTCGCAGTTAAACAAATTTTGAAAAAGATTTTAAAAACCTTGCCTCAAAACAAATATGTGAAAGATGGCAAGCTGAATATCTTCTTTTGACTTTTTTTTTAAATGATTATTCAAAGGAGATTCTAATCTCTCCCTGATTTTCTTCAAGGGAATTTTGACAGGTCACAAATGATTAGTGCAAACCAAATCAGAAGAAAAATGAATTAACAATTCGAGAGAAATTATATTTTGGAACAAAGGAAAAATACCTTTGTCTTCCAAAAGTTATTCAATGTTTACTATTGCGTTATCAGGTGGGGGGGAAAAACTGAAGTACTTATGAATAAATGCAATTATAGCATTAACAAGGAAAAAATAAGAGAATTTGTATATACAATCAATTCAGAGATCATTAATGATAAATGATCAAAGAGAAGAAGATTGATAAAGTCTTCGCCAAATTGAACTCATGGAGCCAAGCAATGAAAAAAGATTTTGCGTCAGGTTGTAATATATTAGTTATATGAATGAAGTATATAATGAATATCAAATTTCAGCTTTAAAGAAGAAAGCTAAAAAAATTACTGGATTCATGATTAGTTCTGAAAATATCAGAAAATTGAATAAAAAGATCAGAAAAGCCTGAAGGAAGCCGCTGATAGAGCAGTTTCAGTTTTATGAAAAACAATTTTGGAAAAAATGAAAGGGAAAACGATCCCTACATCATATGTATAAAAGGGATTATATGTGGAGGCTTTCATTGCTTGATGAGGAAGGACAAAGCTTAGAAAAGCTGGGAAGTATATTATAACTCAAGAATAATAAAGCATATGCTTTTCTTATGTTTTCTTCTGGATTAATGACAAACAAAGAAACAAATTAATTCTATTTTAAGAGAAATAGACGGCTCTTGAAAATAATTTTTAGATTGGTGTAAAACCAGATATTACTGTTATATTGATTTAAATGATGATTCCTTTATTCAAGGCTTCGATAAAATATGTTGTACATCGAAGTAAAATTGCTGAATCTAAAAGATCAATAGCCAATTTTTATGTCTGCCATGGTAAATCTTTTGCAGATGGCGAATAGAGGAAAGGGACCATATCCCTCCCAATAAGGGGTATTTACTCCTGGAAGAATATCGCTTCTACTATAATTGATGATTGTAGGGGTTACTATTGGTAACTCCTAAACAATTTTTCAGAGGGGGGGCGGCCATCTGGTTCATCTTCTTCCTCTCACAGAAATCAAACGCAGAAGACTACAATAATAAGGAGAAACAGATCCTAAAAGGAGACTTAGCCAAACATTGTGTCTAAGAACGAGAATGATGAATATATCCGAAAAATATCCAGTACACATATCTGCTATATGAGCAGGAAGGATTACCATCTTATTGAGAATCTTGAGCAATTAGAGCCAAGTATCTAATCCTTCCAGAGTAGGATTCAATCAGGGGGGAGGGGAAACTAGAATCTATTTTGAAAAATCCGGGATCAAAATGAAGTAGGGAATTCCCATAACAGGGAAAATCCTTAAAGATTAATGCAGTCTATATTTATAGTAAATGCATTATCAAGAAAAAATTAAACCAGCAAGTTGGGGTCTTGATCTTTCTTTCTGCCCCAAAGCTATGAGAATTGGGATAAAGCCCTCAGAATTTAATTATTGGGATTACTACAATGGATATTTTTTGAGGTTTTTTATGTACCAAAACAAAAATTAAACATTCTTGGTTTTTTGAAATATGTGCAAGGATAATGACACCGGAGGTTTTATTCTTCAATTGAATTCAGCATCCCTTGGAGAGGGATGGATCTTTCACAATTAAGAAAGATGAATTATTTAATGCTATGTTCTCTTTATAGACATTATTGGGTCAGATGGGTGGTCCAAACCGCTGGTAAAGAGTATGCTCTTTAATTAATAATCAAATCGGATGAATATTTTTCTCCCAGTATCATTAATAGCAAGGAAATATCTTCCTTTGTTACCCAATCCACATTGGTCCTTTTATATTTTGAAATGGCCAAATAATGAAGGTCATTGTCCTAATTTTCTGAGGCAGAGCTTATGGCAAGTTGCTTGGAATCTTTCATTCAGAATTAGTTCTTGTCTTTCTTTCCAAAAAGAATTTTCTTCAATGGGCAACTGACACGCGAAGCCAATGAGTGTTAGCTTGGAAGGCCAAGAGCTTGAAGATGAAGATAGCGCCTTAGAAGATATGAAATCGCAAGATGACAGCTGGCAATTTCATGGCATACTTTAAGAAAATTGAAGACTAATTGCAATAAAAGGGCAGTGTCGGTAGCAGCCCTGTTTTGGCTATTTTTAAAAAATGGAATTATATCTTTTTCTTTTTGGTCCGCGAGGCCTTACTCACTACCGCACTACCTCTATTATGGAGGAAAAGCGGCTCCATTTTATAGAAATAATCTTTATTAAGTGCCGATGGGGCCCCCAAGTGTACCCCCCGCCTAATTATTTTCTTTCTATATAAGGACGGCCTTTCCCTGGAATGTCAGCGGACTAAGTTTTAAGTATCGCTAGCTCTCTCTCTCTACTTTTGTATTCTCTTCTCTTCCTCTGCCTTGTAATAATATCTTCTAATAATAAAGTTATTTTTAAGTCTTAGAGAGCTTCCGCCCTATTTGGTATCAGAGCCAGTCTAGTTTTTAATGTTATCCTAATTGACTTTTATCTTAACAGATATAACCAATGAGAGGCATGTAATTAAAATTCTCATCAGAGGATAATAATTTCTTTCCTCTCTGGTGGCCAGAGACTGTTGCAGTCATTTATCGTTTATAATTATAGGTAATGAACCTTAAGCCCCTAATGTTAAAAATATGAGGGACTCCTGCAGGATGAACCCTCTTTTGAATCTCACCCGCTGTTGATAAGAAGGTGCCTGCAGGACAGAGACTAATTAAAGGTAAGAAATCTAAAGTCCCCGAAAGATGGAAAGCATCTAGGGTAATCCTCCGCCCGCTCCTATAATAAATATGACCATTGAAAACATCATTGAAAACTAAGATGGTGATGCTTACTTCATTTTAGCGACACAGAACCCTTACCTCAATAGTGTGTCTTTGCCTTCTTCAAGTGCTAGGCCATCGATGGCATAATCTCGTTCTGTAAATTCAATGGGCCTCTACTAGCGAACCTATAGAAATAATGTTGAAATACAAATAACAATCCCTCAACATATCTGTTGAAGGAATTAGGATTCTCCTAACCAATACCACCATTGAATTTATCGACAAGAGCTGAATGAAATAGGAGAACTCTCCTCCTGCTAGTGAAATAAATTTTATTTATCATGACTGACCAATTATTTCACATAAATAGTAAATACCATCATTATTAATAGTAATTATGAGAGAAAACTTATGTGCACCTCCTATTCAGGTTTTGTAAGATGGTATAGGAATCTTATGATTCAAATTTGATCAATCTCTTTTTTAAAAATGCTTATTATCTTCAGCTGACAAGAAGTTACGGAAATAATATCTTTTCTGAAATGGTTTATAACCACTTACAATAACAGAAACTTTTCGTTTTCTTATTAAGAATGTTTTTGGGGGGTGGACCAAAGAATTTTGGGTTTAGAAATAATACTATAATTGGAAAACAACTGCACTGAGCATACGTTAGCCAGCTAGTCATCCCCCTACAACTTCTATTATAGTTGAAGGAGGAAGTAATATAAGGTTCACTCATAATGTTGAGCGCTACTGCGTTTCTTCTACCGCAGGAGTTAAAGACGTATAAGATTTTAACAAATAATTTTACCAATTTAAGAAAATTTACAAACATTGGGTAATCAATTACCAGAGTTGAACCCAAGTTCAACATCTAATTGAAATAATTGATAAAAAGGATAAGAGCAAGATATTGTTTCTAAACCTTTAAAATTGGAGGATGTTCAAATTAACCTGCTATCCCTATTAAAAAGTTTAACTTTAGGGATAATATTCAAGATAATGAATTTGTTAAAGAATTACAACCCAAGTAAAAGATTTAAAGTATAATATGATTAAATATCAACCCAACCTGCCTATTGAAGAAGATTCTTGAAAAACTTAAGAGTTATTCAAGAAGTAAATAATTTAAATAAATTTATACAAACAGTCAACATTCTGCTGCTTCCTTTGGATCAGGAAAAGAACATTTTTTTTATTATCGCAGACCAACGTCCTCCAAATATCTAACTTATTTATGAAAATCATGACCCATATCAACCTTGCTTGTTTAAGGCAGTCAGTTTATGGTTGGAATATTGATGGTCTTTTAATGAATACCAATTGAGAAGGTCATGCAATCCAATTTTGATGTGTAAAATTCTCTGTGTTGTCACAAATGGAAATTCTGAAAAGAATTTGCCCTTACTTTTAATATGGGGCTTTTTGGGATCCTTAAAAAAGATGGTGGGAAATTTTCTCAACGAAAGCCAAATGAATGAAATTTTATAAACATTCTGTAAAAATAGAAATGACTGCTGAGATATAACTTCAAAAGCGATATCATCTATACCCTCATACAGCTATTGTTTACACTTTTGTGCACTATCAGGAGATACTAAAGCTAGAGATATCTTTTGCAGAATCTAAAATGTGTTTCTCTAGCACATTTCATATGGTATTAAGATGTCTTTTTAGCAAAGTATGGGCATAAAAGATTCCTCAATCGGCTTTATTGAAAAGCTAAATTTATAGAGGTTTATCCAAATTTTTTGCTGCAAGTGTAAGAATTGAATTACAGGATGCTAAAGGTCCGATCAAGTTTGAATAATTATACAATATGGCCAATTAATTGCCGCTGTTACAAAAGAAAGATTAACTCTGTACTGATTTGAACTTACAGAAAGAAATTAACATAACATCGAAATAGCAGAACGGAATTAGGTCAATTCTGCGAGCAATTTGCAGTTGATATTCCACACCTTCCTATAATGCTCATAAATCTCATAAAGGAAAGAGATAACCTATGAAAAAGAACCTATGAAACACTTTTTCCTAATCTTACTATAAGAAACGAAGAAGGGTTATAAAAGAAGTCATAAAACTTATAAACCCGCTAAGGAAAATTATAGTAAAGAAAAATATAATAAATCTTCTTCTACGACAATAAGCTAAGAAGAAAGATATAATGTGTGACAATGCGGGAAGACCGGGCCCATTATTCACTAAATGTAAGATGAAACAAAAATTCAAATAATTTGGAAATTGATAAGAATGAAATCCACATTAGTTAAATTACTAATAAATAGTAGTTCTTCTGAATCAGAATCAGAATCAGAAGATGAAGAAGAGTCAAAGATTTTGAAAGATCTCTAGAGAATTAAATTCATTAGAATGATTATAACTATTCTATTGATGACGATAAGAACGAAGAAATTATTTTTGTTCTACTTTCAAATAATCATCTCAAAGTCTTGAAAAGGTTAATAACCTTTAGTATCAAGTGCTTTGCTGATGATTCAGAAAAATGTTCTAGAATTTATAGACAACTTGCTGATATAAATTTGAAAAAGAAAATATATAAAATCCTGTATTCAAGGAGGTCAATCCCTATTGATAAACCGACGTACTAGCCAGGGATTAAATCACTAACTCAAGGATTTCCTTGAAAGAGTATTAAAGAAGAAAGGAATAAGATATCTCTAACCCGTTCATAATGATTTAAAAAAAAGAGAAAGAAATACTCTAAATCAGAAATAAAGCAGCTTAGGCACAAGATGCTATTCAGATATAAAACTTTCTGAATTAGATTTTCACATAATCAGTTTTTGTCTCAAATTATAAAGGACAAGAACTTATCAATCAGATAAGAAAGAAAAAGTCAAAAAGAAGAAGATAATCTTTCTTCTGACTATTACTAATTAACCAAGTTTAACCAAAAATGTTGTTTCAAATCGCTTTAGTGGTTCCTCACGATTTACTCTTGAAAATGCTATTGCACGAATGATTGGTGCAGATATAAATTGTATCCAAGAAGGAGTAATTCCAGTCAATATTTTGAAAAACTAACCTAAAGGTTTTCAATGCAAGTGGTAGAAAGATGAATATGAAAGATAATTAAATAACTACACAAATTTGCAATAAGGGAATTGATCCTACACTGCTTTCTAATGGTACAAGATGATCTTCTCAAGAGATCATATTAGGCACTCTTTTCTTATCAATGATAATGCCAATGAAAAAATTGATTCTAGTTGGAAAATATTGCACTATTCATAGCCAACATATTATATTTAAATTATCATCTTACAACCCAAATCAAAATCTAATATGAGCTTAAGGATAAATAATGTTTTAAAAGAGAAACATAAATTTTCTAAAATAAGAAATTTTATCAAATCTCTATTGAACAACAAGTACAGAACAGTTCTGTAAAAAAGAAAATACAATAGATATTAGAACAATTTCATAAAACTGTTTTGATGACATTCCTAATGCCCTTCCCTCTTGATAGAAGAAACATATTAATTTCTCTTCCCATACGAAAATGATTTGATGACAGGTTCATTCTACTAAGGCCAGACTGCCCAAATGAAACAAACTATTTAGATCGTTGTAAAAAACAAATTCCAAATATTATTGAAAAACAATTAATAAGAAAAACTCTTCTCCTTGGAGCTGTACAACTTTTTATGTGAATAAGCTGCTGAACCCGAAGAGGTGTTCCTAGATGAGTTATTAACTAGAAACCTCTTATTCTGGTTTAAAATGGATAAGGTATCCTATTCCTAATAAAAGGATTTATTAGACAGACTAATCTGCAATATATTTTTCAATGTGCATTTAAAATCTGATATTGGCAGATTCAAAATTAATGAATCTGATAGATATAAAAACTGCTTTTGTGTTCCATTTGGGCACTTAAATGAATGGATTTATGCCTTTTGGTCTGAAGAATGCCCCTTTAGAATTTCAAAATATAATGAATAGATGTTTTTAAGCCTATTCGGATTCTCTATCGTCTATATTGATGAATTTTTTAATATTTTTCTTTCTGAAAAATATGGAACACACTTTTAAACATTTAAATATATTTTAAAGAGTTGTTAAAAGAATGATTGGTTTTTATCTGTCCCAAAAATGAAATTATTTCAAACTACAGTAAAATTTTGGACTATATTAATGAAAAGTAAAATATTCCCTATTAATAGAAGTCTTGAATTTGCTTCAATTTCCTAATTGAAATAGGAAAAAACCCAACTCCAAGATTTTTGGGAGTTTAAGATTATATATCGGATTAATTATCCTATCTTTTTCACAAGATGCATCATCTTATATCAAGATTGAAAAAAATCCGTCCCATTTACTGAAGAGCATAACAAGGCTGTTCAAAATAAAATTAAAGGTAAACAGCTTCTTGCTGGCTCTTCCAAAATCAATTGGAAGAAGGTTGTTGAAACTGATCCTCTATATTGGTTATGGTGAATTTTAAAAACAAATTAATCCTGAATAAAAAAGAAGAATTAATTCGTTTCTTCAGGAATGTAGAAATCCGCACAAAATAATTATTCAACTATAAGAAAGAAATTCTTTCTGTTGTTAAATGGATTTCTAAATGGCAAGATGATGTTATTGAAATCACACTTCATTTGAGAGTTGACTGCTCTGCAGTTAAACAAATTTGAAAAAAGATCTTAAAACCTTGCCCTCAAACAATATTTGCCAAGATGGCAAGCTGAATGATCTTCTTTTGACTTTGAAATTGATTATAATCAAAGGATATTCTAATTCTCTATCCCTAATGTTCTCCAGGAATTTTTACAACATAGGTCACAATGATTATGATCAACCAAATCCAAAAATGAATAAAAATTCGGAAGAAATTTGATTATTAAAAATATATTTAAGAACATTGTTATAGACCAGGACATAAGAAAATAAATATTAGAATGAATTTAATAAAAAGTATAATGCAAAAATCATAAGCTTAAATAGAATTCACCTCATTATTTTAACCAATGTAGTTGTGGATGATGTTTGAATTCCAGAACTACTCTCCTTTGCTCTCTCTATAAGTAACACCTTTCCACCTTCGCCCTCTTTGCCTTCTCATACATTCCACTCTCTCTCTTTGGATAGCCACATCAGTTTCAAGCTCAGAGGTAGGAAGACAAAAATGATGAAGGGGATCTTATCCGCAGTGGAAGCATGATTTTTAAATTTTTTTCTATTTCAAATCTTAATACCATGAAATCATACAACATGTATCACGAAAGGGTTAGATATATCTTGATTCGCACAAGAATAAATCAAGTCTCCTAGATGGCACATGTCTATCGGCTGTAAAAAAAAAAAAGAAAAAAAAAAAAAAAATAAAAAAAAAAAAAAAACAAAAAAAAAAAAAAAAAAATGCAATCTTATGCTTGTTTTGCTTTTAATTCTTAATCTTAAATACTTTAGGATTTTAGTTTTATACTTTTCTAAACCCTTTGATCTTCTCTCTTTTTTCCTCAATCCTAACCAATCTATGTAGAGTGTGAGCTCTTAGATGTTTCTCTCAAAATATTATTCAGAGAATTAAATCATCAAGATTGGCAACTCACATATCATATATATAAACTAGATTTCTAACTAGGATAAGGATAGGGATCTTAGAAAATCCTAATTTGGTTTTAATTAAAATACTAAAATATTAATTTGGATTGCACTCCAAAGCAAAAGGATTACAATTCTTCCATCGCTTTTTATCCCAACAATTTAAAATCTCTCCATGGGCATAATAAGTATGTTTGGAAAATTACTATCACCGAATCCTAATTATTCTAACTCTCCAGGATTCATAATCCTTTCATTGTTAGTCATTAAATAATAAATCTCTCATTTCGATAATAATTTACAAAAAAAATTGGATCCAGATTTCTGACTAAATTAATAAATTAAACTCACAGTGATATAGACATGGCTCTTCTCCTAGAAGAAGTGGATTCCTCTTTAGAATTAAGTGTTCCCACAGACCAACACGACAAACCAGAACCGAGGTTTGATCTCAATGAGATCTCCCTCATTGGTAATCAAAGTAACAATTCGCCTACTCATTGTTCTCTCAAGACTTGGAGTTCAACATTCTCATCAAAAATAGTCAATTACAAATAGCGATGGGAGAGTTTATAATAAAACGAAGTTTATATGATTTACTTTCTGACGGTGATCCAAGTT
>CM018903.1:15085233-15092733 GCA_009663005.1 Actinidia chinensis
ATAAATTTAGGCTCACGAAATTCTTCATTTTGGAACTTGTATAGACTGAGATTAATAGAATCTGAAGTTGCTAGAAATACAAGCATTTCTAAAAAATAGGGCTCGTTCTTTTGATCATAACTTCTTAGATACTTGAAACGTTTTTGACTCCACTTCTGTGTTGGAAATAGACTTCCGGTTACAATTTAGCTCACGAATTCATCAGTTAGACGTATAATATGAGATAAGTGGCTTTGACTTTGCTTAGATTTTTCCAAAACTAGAGTATCGCTCTGTTGATCAATAACTTCTTCAATACTTCGAGTTTGTCCATGCATTTATTTTTATTTTGGAAAGCTTCTTCAAGAATCTTTGAATATAGACTTAAAATTTTCCGTATTTTGGATCTCTATATCTCATATATTTGTATTTAAAATCGGCTGCAATTTCTCACAAATTTCTTTAGTTTCTGACTTTGGGGTGCTGAGGTTTGGTGTCGACACTTGAAGTTATCCCAGACTTCTGAGTTTGGGTACTTGACAGTTGGTGCGATGTTGGGTGTCGCTACTTCTTTCTTTTCTCTAAAAATTTTTGTTCGTTGATCTTTCATGTGTTCGCACTTCATTTACCATGTTGTCGACACTTCTCGTGCATAACTATTTCTCCTTTCTTCATTTTTTCATTGCCGATATTGAGCACCAATCACTTCACGGACTTCGAGATATCTTTTCCATGGATGTGTAAGATCTCATATGTTCAAGCCATTGAGATCTATGATTTTCACACTTCATCTCGCCTAAGACTTTTTATTCAATTATTCAATAAGTTTTCAATTCTTTAGGTGTCGACACCTTGTAACAAGTGTCGAACACTTTCTGAGTAGAACTGTGTTTCTCAAGTTTTCCTTTAAAATTTGGCTTTAGTTCACGATACTTATGATCTGCACACTTTAAAAGATATTTGGCCACTACATAAATTTTTGTTTCATCAAAATCAAGGTATTGAATCAACAATCTCCCCCTTTTTGATGATGACAAAATTTTTCAAATATATAATATAAATTTTAAGAACTTATGATGATATTGTAATGCACTATATCGATTTGAAGCATATACCCTATATTGGCTCTCCCCTTATTTTTTTAATTTATACAACTATCATTGCATTCATACTTTATATCATTCATTCGACGATACCTAGCATTTGAGTTCGATCTCATATTCCTACGCTCCTTCATGCATCTACTCATATTCAAATACTCATAGTTTATTTAACTCAAAATTCTAATTCCATATATAACACATTTTCCCTCCCGTTTTTGTCAATCCATCAAAAGGGGTATGGCAATCCATAAATAGTTGAGACACAAGTTTATAACGTTGCAGATTCAACCAACGTAAGACACATATTGAATAAATCTTTCCTCTTTTTTTTTAAAGCATAATTCACAATATTTATTCAAGTTATGGATTCATAAATTTAGATATTCAAGAAGATTCATTTATGACCATATGACTCTCTTATTCTTAAGAGTGTGATCTTCTTCTAACAACATCTTCATGAGGCATAAACATATATAGATCACCAATGAACTTTTATAGTTTTATATCCATGAGTCACAATTCATTCATTTCAATAAATGAAACTTCTCTCCCTTATTGAGGGTTTCAATCACTTTTTTTAAAAGTATGCTTGCAATCAATATGTCCATATTTTTCCCCTCTGTGAAATGTAATGTCTATGTGATTTCATTTCTTCCTAACGTGAAATTATAAACGATAGTAATGAATCATGAAACCATAACTATTAGGTGTTAATGGCACAAATTCATAATATCAACTATCAATAATGTCCATGAATTATAAGAGTATTAGTGAATCGTACATCCTTGCTCTCACCTTTTTCATGCAATCCATATTCAATTTTTAATATTTGCTCTTATAGGATACCAATAAGTTTTAAATAAATCATCTCCAAGATTATACTAAAAAACTACACAGATCATACTAGTTTCATTCCAGTCAAGATAATCAATAAACTAGCCCATAATCGGCTGTGTCATTCATATCCAATTTCATATTCAATATCATTCAAGTTCACATTGCTCCTCTAATCATACATATGCATATCATATTTTTTCTACCCATTCAGTAGTTCTACGCCTCATACATATTCATACTTGAACAAGCCTAGCATTTGAGATATTATTTCTTCCTTTTTGTATAATTACCTATCATCTCCCCCTTTTTAATATTAAAAATAAGTTTATGGTAGTGATTTAATAATAGCAACATATATAACCTAAATAATTGATAGAAAAAATATCAAATTGAGAAAAAATTCAAGCAACGCATCAAGGGTATGAACATGTCCAGCATTTTTTAGACGCATATAACGTATCAGACACGAATAAGAAAGATATTTTAGATTCATTTCACTTTCCCAAAAAGAACTCCTCATATTGAGGATGTATCCTTCTTTTTCTTTTTCAATTGTATCATTTCATATTACTCCCTTCTCCTTCAAACTTTCTTCTTAACTCTTTCATCCTATGAGAGGTTTTCATAGACATATGTACATTTGAAAATGTTGAATAGGTGGTATGAGAGGCAAAAATTCATTTTTCACTTGAAAATAACTAGTGTCAATCTTTATAAGAGTGTTTTGACTCATGTACTCATGAAATGTAATTTTGAAGATTAGTTGGCAATAGGATTGAAACATGCAAAATAGGATTCAAATACATAGTAATCTGTCATTATATCATATAACATAATATCATCACAATCAATCAAGGAAAATAATTTCTTATGCACAATTCGTTCAGATATACATAATCATTCAGATTCACAAGAAATTTAACACACCTATGCATACCACAATAATATTGCTCTACTTGCAAAGTCAAATCATGCTTCTAAGTTCTATGGTAAAGAGGCAATACTATCACCATCTTAGCTGGTGATATGGACATGGAGTTTTTTGCTTCCATGGCTTTTAGTTCCTCATATCAAACCAATCATATACATTAAGTATCCTTGATAAGTATCAACCTCATTCTTGTGTTGAATTGTGGAGAACCTATAATCAGGACAATCAAGTTTTTGTTCTTGGTACCCACATCATCTATCTTGGGTTCTTGGGGTTAGTGTTCAAAGTTCCTTTTGAACCACCACTTTCTAAATTCATAATGCATATACAAGCAAGTCTAAAACCTTAATTGAACTTCATTTCAAACAACACAATTTCAAGTCGCAATGTACTTCTACGCAAACTGTAGTATATTGACTGAATATATGAAAATTCTATTTTTAAGAGATGAAAACACATAAAATTTGAGTAACTAGGATTTCATAACTTTCCAATCAAGTTCTCTATAATGTCATTTATCATGAGAGAAACTTGCGCAATGCTAGAGCAATTCTAAAATAAGGGGGTGCACTCGAGTAGCATAGATACATGCCTCAAAAAACGATGTTTCTAAGTTTAGCAAATAAGATGTTAGATAAGTGTAACACCATAAGCTAATTTAAGAATCATAAATTCAGTTTCTAAATAATATTTATGTAAGATTAAATATTTCTACTTGAAATGTTGAAACATATTCTCATGAATAGGTGAATTATATAAGTGTAGAAAATAATTTTCATGAATTGGTATAAAATTTTTCAATAATACAATCCTTAGAGCACGTGATAAATTGTACAATGCAGAAACCAATAATCTTACCCCCAATATTAATATGTATACTTTTTAATTCAAACATGATGTTGTTCAATAACTTGGATTATTTATTTAATATAAGTAAATCATTCCTTCATGAATCATCAATATACACCCAAATCGCATCATGCATACAGATATACCAATACGAGTACACTACATGAAAAGGAGCTGTGTGCAAGCCACTTCTCTAGAGAGTAACTCACTTAACATGTAAGAGAACTTTGATTCAAGGTGAAAATAGATCAAACTATAATATAATAGGGATAAGTTAAGCATGTAGACCACTGCTAACAATATGTTCATTGATTTAAAATTTATAATTCACCAATGTATGGCATGCACTCAATGATCCAAAAACACATCATTGAATAATATCTACGTCAAGGTCAATATCGGCAATGTTTACTTAGATGATATGTGTGGTAAGGTATGGCAGGAAAAGTGAAAAATACTCTGTAGAATATATATAATCATGACATGAATATGTAATATATGTATTAATCAGATAGATAAATACATATATACCTTTTTGTGTCAATAGTATCATGTTAATATATCAATATAAGCATATTTCAGATGCAACATTGATCCATGAAATATTATCAAGATAAATATTAAACAATAATACAAGAAGATTAATACTCCTTTTGATATGTAAGGATTTGACACAAATCTCATATTAATGCAAATAACGATATATTCATATAAGACAAGTATTATAAAGATAACATTATCTATTTTAAACAGATCTCCTCCTAAGTGTGAGTTCCTTCTCACACCATATATGTATACACCTGGCCTAAGACAATATCAAATTACAGATAAGTCATGAAGCATAAATTATATGTAAGAGACACTTATTTTAAGACTGCACGAATATCTTTATTATATCTTCAGGGGTGGATAAGCACAATATGATACGCACTTGATTCTACTCATAATTCGCGCTACTAATTGATATCCCCAATAAGGAGTGTTCCCCCTAAGTGGTGAGGTCCTATTTCAAATGTGATGAATATGTATGTATCCAATAATCAATCAATACATATGGGAAATCATTATGAAGGTGTTTATTTTTATCAAAAATAATATCTTCTCCTTTCAGACACCTACAACTAATGACATATAATAATTACCAGTAAGTAAGGCATTATGGTAAAAATCAACATGCTAGATAGGTATCAATTAAAACACATAGGCATGTAAAATAAAACGGTTTTAGAATTTTTCAAGATTGAACAACATGTCTCACATTCTTTCATAAAAAGAAGGATTTTTTAAGTGTTATACAAAAAATAGTTTTTTCCCTCCTCTTTGATACATCAATTGACTATTGATATTTTAAAAGTGTTTTGCAAATTGGAGAAATAGATAATAATGATAGATACAAGATAAGCATCTATTATAATAGATATTATCAACCACAAATCATGTAAGTAAGACATTGAGGTGAGGATGATTTTAAAAAGTTTTTTTCATAAATTCAAGTTTCAAACTCTTACAATATAGAGGGAGTTTTTGAGATTATCCAACAGAGATAAGTTAATCAAAATAGAGTACAACTCCCCCTAGACCTATACTATTCCACAGTAAATAATACCAATTGAAAGCATGTGCAATAAGTTATGAATGCTTCAATTAACATGGAAGTCATTACATCACATTTCATGCATATATGTAACAATGATACATATCTAACATATTCATACAAATTTACATAATGAACCTGTTCTCAAGATGTATTCATTGCAAAATAAAATATTTTCATTGAAAATTTATTTTGCTGAGGATTAAAGTAGATGGCACACATATTTGTACTTAATTCATTTTATCTTAAGTTTTGTGCATGGCTCTACTTATCAGGAATAAACTACAAATTATGTTATATTCTCAAATGAGCACTATCTATTTCTCAATGTATGCTATCATCAAAATGATAATCACTTTAAGGATGTGCCAAAAAGTATTGAGTCATAATCTAAGTAGGCTCATGTGATGAACTAGACATGATATTCTAAGTAAAATATCAATAGTGCAAGATCATCATTTTTTAAGCAACTTTCATGAAGAAAAAAAAAATATACACTAATGACACATAATTATGAAGTACTAACCTAAATATGGTAAGGTAGGTAAATCATGTATTTCAATAAAGTTATAATTACATACCATATAATGCACCTATTTATAAAATAAATATCATGTTTAAACAAAAATGATAGTACATGATCAACCCCAAGCAATGGTAACAATTAGTCCTAGAACAGTATGAACCCATAAGTTTGCTCTATAAGTTGATGTAGATATATACGATACCTCACATAATATATAAATTATCTACATCAATACATGATCTATCATAAATTAATAACACATAAAACATGATTATAAATGCTCATTCCATATAGTATGATAAACCATTTAAAAGCTCATCTGATACAAATAGATACATATGTGTAAGGCATTAAAAGATCATGATATTTTAACACATTATCATCAATTACTAAAAACACCACTTAATACTGTTTCAATATTAAGTATGCAATGGTGTGTTAGAGATCAACCTTTACCTACCTATTTGGGAATTTAGCCCAAGTGATTTTTCATTATACTCATTGTTAGGTGAAGAAGGTTTTGTCGTTGAAGTGAGGGTGATGGATGTATTTATTTGATGTCTGTCCTCTTATCAACCGTTGAATAATATCGCCATTTGTACTCTCTTTTCCTCATTCTTTTGTAGGAATTTCTCTCTTCCTCTTAGATAGAACACTTGTCAGTATTTTCTAAAGTTTTTAGTTCTTCCTTGAGCTTGCACCTTGGATGTATTTTTGTTTTAGTCCTTGATGCCCTCTTCTTATATTTGTACCTACAAAAATATTGACTTTCTTTTTCCGGTACCCTTCCTCATGGGGTGCTTATGTGTTAGCCCTTATATCAATTAGTATATATATTTTCTAGGCTACCCACTTGTTTCACACAATTTTTAGATTTTCTTTTTGGAAAATAGGGGGAGATGTATGTGAAATAGTGTCCATCTTTCCACAATAATAACATGCAAAATGAGATATTTGTAGATTTCTCAATTTTTTTTGTACAATCTCCATTTTTCATGATTAGAAAACAACCTTTTAATTTTTTGTTTAAAATTATTTGTCATTCTTCAAAAATATTTTTATGTGATCATTTTTTAAAGTATCATCCAATTTTCAATGCATTTTTTTCACATTTTAAATTTTGCATCATTTTTTTAAATTCTCCAATTCAATTCCAGAGATCCACTTGTTTCTTAAACACTATTCTTAATGCAATTTTTTTAAATTCAACCAATATTCATCAATGCATTTTAGCAATTATTATATGGCATGTGACAGCCAACACAAAAAAACTCGTCATCATAATCCAAGTCGCATGATCATCAAAATTATCACTTGAAAGGATGAGTATCGGATTCCTCATTATAATCTACTTCCTTTTCAATTTATCATTCAGTGTGATTTTAACCATATCATTTATACTTCCTTATAAATTTTCATGAGTAGTTTATGGTAATCATTTTGCTTATGCTCAACTCTATCTTCTTTGATTCCTTTGTTAGTATTTACAACGTTTTCAGTCACAAAAATTTTTGGAGAGCTATCAATAGATTCACTATGTATATGCCTCATATAATTTTTGTTCATAAATTTTTTCTATTTTAAAAAAATTCTAATATCAAAAAAGATGAGCGATATACTGACTAATTTATATTTTTGTACATGAGAATCTATACCACTTTTTTAATAATTCGATGGCGGT
>CM018903.1:15120233-15135233 GCA_009663005.1 Actinidia chinensis
TCAATTGTTAGCCGAGATTGGTTACACAGGATGAGGGGAGTCACTTCTACATTGCACCAAGTCATTAAATTTGACACCTCCTGAGGTGAGAAAACCCTTTATGGAGACCAAGTGGCTACCAAACAATGTTATCTTGCCACGATCTCCACTAAGATATCCACGAAAGAAGTACAATTGGTTGAAGAAGCGCATTAGATTTTGGAAGATGTCAGAAGGAACCTCGAAGCCAAAGTTGTGGAAGACTTAATATGCATTAACTGGATAAGCCAAGCTTGGATCGTTTCTTTCTCACTGGTACTTAAAAGAAAGAAAGAAAGAAAGAACCGAGCTCATCCAGTTTTTAACAATTAATATCGAGGTCTTCGCATAGACACCGTACGAGATGTTCAGGATTGACCACAACTTTATTAAACATGAGCTAAATGTCCTACCCGATGCCCGCTTAGTAAAACAGCAGGAAAAAAGATCTACAACCGAGCATGTGGACGTCATCATAGAAGAGGTAGAAAAATTGAAAGTGGCAAGCGCAATTACAGAGGTTCTTTATCCGAGATGGCTATCCAATACAGTTGTGGTAAAGAAAAAAATTGGCAAATGGAGAATCTGTGTTGACTTCACAAGCATTAACCAAGCTTTTCCCAAAGACTACTTTTCTCTGCCAAAAATTGATCAATTGGTGGATTCTACATCGGGTAATGCTAGGATGAGTTTCCTGGAATTGATACCGAGGTTACCACCAAATAGTACTACACAAGTTCGATCAAGAAAAAACTGCCTTCACCTACAGCATATTCTGCTACAAGTTCATCCCATTCGGATTAAAAAACACCGGAGCCACGTATCAGAGGATGATCACCAGGATGTTCAAGCCAATCCTGGATAAAACTATGTACTCTTACATCGATGACATAGTAGTTAAAATCAAGAAAGAGTCAGACCATTTGAGTGACCTAGCAGAGGTATTTGCAATATATGAAGAACACAAGCTAAGATTGAACAAGGCTAAGTGTGCCTTCGGGGTAAGCTTGAAAAAATTCTTAGGACACCTAGTAACTCAGCGATGGATTGAAGCAAATCTAGAATAAATTGTGGCAATCAATGACCTTGTTAGCTCGAGGACTGTGGAGGATGTTCAAAAACCAACTAGAATGGTGGCAACACTTAACCGATTCATTAATAAGTTCTCTGACAAATGCCGTCCATTTTTTCAACTCCTTCGCAAAAATACAAAGTTTTTATAGAATAAGGAATGTGAACTCGTACTCCAACAATTCAAATAATACTTAACCGAACCTCCTCTACTTTTCACCCCAGATGAACGAGAACTGCTCTACATCTATCTCGCCGTCTCTAAACACGCAATAAGCTCAGTGCTTCTAATGAAGGTAGATGGAGAAATTGGCATTGGCTCTGGTTCTAAACTCGCAGAAACTCATACACTATTTCCAAGTACATCCCATTGCAATGTACACTGAGTTTCTACTAAAAAATATTTTAATAAAAGCGGACTTGTCCGATCGACTTTCCAAATGGTTGTCGAGCTCAGCCAATCGGACATAAATTTTTTTCCAAGGAAAGCAATAAAATGATAAGTCTTAGCTAATTTGTGGCTGAGTTCTCACCCCGAACTGTTAAGACCAAGTCAGCACTTAAGGGCCCCAAGGTTATCAAAGAACCATCTCAAGTTGCAGAGATAACCACGGCTGGGGATATCACAGGGTCTTGAGGTTGATATAGAACCACCTTAGATTGATCTTTCCTCAGCATGAAAAATGTTCATTGACAGAGCAAAAAATAGCCGGAAGGCAAGAGTAGTTCTAGAAAGTCCTGAATAGGCAATTTTCGAGCACTGCCTTAGGCTAAATTTCCCTACAACAAATAATAAGGTCGAGTACGAAGCTTCCATTTCCAAACTTTGGTCTGCCAACAAACTAAGGTTCTTGAGCTCCATATTTTTAGTGATTCAAAACTAGTAGTCAACCAAGTCATAAGAAAATTTGAAGCTCAGGGAGTCAAGATGGCTAAGTACTTGGCAATTGCAAAGACCCTCCTCACCGAATTCAAAGCATTCAAAATCGAGCAAGTGGGGAGTGACTTAAATTCACATGCAGATGCATTGGCAAATTTGGTATTGATTTTTTTGGGAGAAATTGGTAGAACCATTGCAATTGATTTGATCTCGATTCCCAACCACGAAACACATCAGGAATCTGTCTTATTCAACATTGAGTTGGGATCGAGCTTGATGGACCCAATTGCAAAATGTTTATGACATAACAAGCTGCCAGAAGACAAGAGAGAGGCGCACAAACTCTGAATAAAAGTAGAACAATTCTGGATCTCCCTTACGGGGACTTCTACAAAAGATCATATTTGAGACCCTATCTACAGTGCGTCCACCTAAGCCTTGTTGAAGACGTGTGTTCAAGGTCCATAAAGGCATGTGTAGACTACACTCCTAGAGAAGATCAATGGCTCACTGAGCTCTGACTTAGGGGTATTGGTGGCCCTTCATGAAGAAAGATGCCTAAGTATACGTCCGCAAATATACAAATTATTATCTCTTTTCCCCCATAATCCATCAGTTGGCTAGGGACTTGACCCCTCTCACCAGTCCATGGCCCTTTGATCAATGGGGAATGGACATCGTGGAGGTCTTTCCTTGAGCTATGGGGAATAAAAAATTTTTGCTAGCATCCATAGACTACTTCACCAAATGGGTGGAGGCCGAAATGTTGACCCAAATTAGAAAAGTAGGTGTAATTCGATTCATTCACAAAAAAAAAATCTTATCAAGGTTTGACATCCCTATGCATTTGTATCAGACAATATAACTCAATTTGTGGGCCAGAAAGTCAAAAACTTGTTGGGGCAGCTGAAGATCAAATTCTACAACTCAACACCGAGCTACCCTCAGTGCAACGGGCAAGCTGAGACCTCCAACAAGACAATCATGAACGGAATGAAGAAGAGGCTTGAAAAAATTGAAGGCAGATAAGTCGAGGAACTGCCAAAACGTTTTGTGGGCCCAGAGAACCACATCGCAGAAAGCAACCAAAAGAAACGTTTTATGCTTTGGCGTTTGGGTTTAAAGTAGTAATCCCATTGGAGGTCGGTTTCCCATAATACGAACATCTTACGACATCAGCCACAATATGGAGGTCTTAGCTCAAGACCTCGATCTTGCCGTTGAATGAAAAGAAAATGCACTAATACTTATGACTACAAGACAAGGTCAAAGAAAAATAATATTCACGTTATGAATATGCAAAAATAATAAATTTTCGCTAAGACATGACTAAAAGCTTGTCTGAATGAGATGCGACAAGTTAAAAAGTCCCAAGCTATGACGTGATCAAATAGCTACAACATTTAGGAAGATTTAGCTGAACTCTACGTGACTTCCGAGCTCTGTCCCAAGAGGCTTATCCACTGATATTTAGCAGACATTTAAAAAATGTTTACCAAACTCAAGATGAGTTCCAAGCTCCTCCCAATGAAGTATACAAAAAAAATATGCAAACACAACAATTTTTTGCTAAGGCATGGACTTGTTCAAAACGAACTCTAATGTCTTTTAAGACTATTTCTACGCTTTAAATATACAAACGTTAAGTAAACTTTTAGGGAAAGCTAAGTAAGAACGATCTTGAAAAGATAAAAGTTTCATATATATCCAAAAGATCATTCGAAAATAATTAGCAAAAATCTACATATCAAGAGACGTAATAGCCTCATAATCGCCCCCTTTAGCCGTGCTAGTCCCTGCTACTGCCAGTCCAAGATTGTTGCCCGAGTCAGCCACCTGGGCAAATTTCTCCAGGCCATCGTCTGTCGGGTCCTTCAAATACTCCTCTTTGTCAAAGCTGAACAGTACGAGGGGGAATAGGGTTGAGAAGAATCCAGCTGCTTGACCTCAGGTGTAGCCTTGCTCCACGTAAGGTGTTAAGAGGGAATGCCTAACTCATTCATGCATGCCATCGAGCCTTCTTGGTAAATGCTGGGATGAAGCTCAGCCAGCTGCTTGTCGTAGTTGTCTTCAACTCGATTGATTCCTCGGTTAAAGACCTTCTTGTATGCTAGGCCGCAGGCAACCTTTTCAAACTTGCCTAGATCCCCGAGTGCCTTGTTTAGTTTCTTTTGAACAACACCTACTTCCCCACGAGCCTCGGTGACAACTGTGTAGCTAGCATCTAGTTCTTGAATGGTAGTAATAAGATCCAATTTTGTCTGTTTCTCTAAAGAACTAATCTTCTTTTTGATTTCTTGAACACAGAGGATTGCTCCTTTGTACGCTCCGAAATGGCAAACGCTTTCTAGAGGCTCTAAAAAACAAAATACCCAAAATCACTAAGTGTACTAAAGCAATGAAAAAGTGACTTAACCAAGTTAATGTCCTTACCTTGACCTGCTGCATTACCATCAAATCTTTGATTTCTTCTGACTCTTTCATGACAAGATCAGCGATATCATTTGGTAGAATGACAGCAAGAGCTAGAGCTAGAATGATGTCATGATCCTTCGCAAAGTTAGCCAGCTGACCTATTTTCTGACCTTAACAATGGAAAAGTGAAGCTTCCATAGCTCACCTTACTCTACTAGTGATAAAGTAAAGGCTAAATTGGCCCCCTTCTTCTTGTGTTGTTTCGAAGAGCCTTGTGCACAGGCTGCTTCCTTTTTCACTTCTCAAGAAGTGGAGCCTCTGACAAGCTCACCTCAACCTCGTCGGGCGTAATGATAACCAAGACTAGATTTGAACTAGTGGTAGGTCTTGGACAGTTGGAGGGTCTGGCATCACGAGAGGATCAACCAATGCTTAAGTCTTCTTTTTCCCAAGAGTTCTGAACTTGGAGCCATGTTGACCTCCCATAAACTCGTGTCAGAACCATCGCCTTCTGAGTCAGAATGAGTGATCATGTTTTCACCCATGGGCTAAATGTAGGCAAAATTAAGGTCATCGAAATATTTGAGGTCCGAGCTTGAAACTAGAATGGGAATAATAAAAGTGGCAATGGGACGAATAGGGGCGGCAATCCTTCTATACCTGGTTAGGCATGGAAATTTGGTTTGACCTCTTCTTCTTCTCATCCGCCTTTGTTGTTGAAGAATCAAAGACACAACTGATGACTCGAAGAGTGATCACTTTGTTCAAGTTGGAGAGAGCGGTGTTCTCGTCAAGCTCGGCATTGAGTTCTTTCAAGCTAAACGCACGGCACAAAGGAGCTTGCCCCTCTATTCGTAGTGTTGGAAGTCTGACCCTACCAAGGTACTCAACTCGATGCGGGATGACATGATGGTAGATGGTCTCGTACTCTAATGGGTCAGTAAATTTTTGAGAAGCTCGCCTATTGTTAAGACTCTAGATGGCTTCCTTGCACTAGTAAGACCTCTTCCAGATTATGACGCATGGCACATCAATAAGGCAAACTAATAGGACTGAACAATAAATAGACAACTAGAAGGCACTTGTAGGCCTTCCTAGGCAAACTTCTATATCAGACAAACATGGGCGGCATCCAACCCACATGACCTTGGCTAGCATTGACCCAATCTATGCAAATTGAAGGACAATTGTAAGGGGATAAAATACACAACTACAAGTTCTAGCCTTGCTAGGATAGGCATTACTGCTAAGCTATTGCTATGTAGCAAGCTCTGTGGGATCTCTATACTGGAGTTTGGTCGAGATAATATCGGACATTAGCTTTGCCTGAGCTAAAGCAAGCACTGCTGCCGAGCTGTTGTTCTATAAGAAACTGGCCTGGGTCACTACGCTAAAGCCTAGCTGAGGGGCAACAGTCGGTGGCTATCCCGAGACCCCAATAGTGGACAAAAGGTAACTTGCATGGCGAGGTTTTCTTTGATAGCCCCTACGCCTAGATCAAGACATCGACGATATGATAACTAGCTACCAACCAAGCCCTAAGAGCGTATGTAGGTTAGTTGCCTACTTATTGACATAGCAGTCAGCGCGTCTAAGCATGTGCCAAGCTGTAGTCTATCTAATGACATGACAGTTGGCAAGTCTAGGCATGCGCCACACTGTGTTATATAAGACCAACCTTTATTCTTTCAAAGGTATAAAAAATTAACTACTCTAAGCTTCTACTCTCTCTCTACATATACTTTGATTTTCGGTCAGCTAACTTGACCATCGAAGAGTCGTTTCCCAGAAACAGCTCCAGTGACTGAACTCACCTTTTTTGTGTCTCATCTTAGCCATAGCAAACATCAACCGTCTACTACCACCCTCATCCACCAAGGTGTCTGATGTGTACTTTTACGGTCTAAAAAATAATCTAAAAATATACCGTATCATCACAACTCGTGTGGAGGACTTATTATCGGGTTTATCATCCTCAGGATCATAGGCTTATGTTTAAAATATTCTAAACTATTCTATTTAATTCAGAAAATAATGATTTTTTTTTGCTAATTAAATTAAAATCAAATTAAATAAATATTATAAAATATGAGAAAGAGATCTTATGGTTTTTGAATCCATCCAGCCAAGTAATCTTGTTGTTATAATAATTTAGATTTTTCTCAGTTTGATTTACCGAAGATCCATGTCCACAAGCGCACAACAGTATCGCCAAAGAATAGTGAAAATTACTTGCCTTAGTTTAGATTATGTAAAGAGCATGACTGTCATAAGCACGATTCCGTCGATTACTATAATCTAACATAATTATAGAAAATTACAAGTTGATAACATCCATAAACCTCTGCAAGATAAATCACAAAAACTTTGCAACGCGCGTGATTAAAATGATAAATTAAATTAATTATATTAAATCAATCTTGTTTTTTTTTTGTTTGGGGGGGGGGGGGGGGGGGGGTTTTTTTTTTTTTTTTTTTTTGTTTTTTTTTTTTGTTTTTATGGAATAGTAAATTCATCATCCAAAAAATTTACTTATTACAAACACCGATTTAAATTGTATAGGTTTCACATCTTACCCTAGAAAGAAGCACATAGCCGTTCATACCGAGTACACTACAACAAAAATATTAAACAGTGACGAAATGCCCGTTGACGAAGGTAAAATTCGTCACAAAATATATATATATTGTGGAGAAATTTATTTCGTCATCATTAGGAAGGAACAAACTTTAAGGTGACTACATCTTTTTTGTCACCATATATTGGTTCATTGTGGGAAAACATAAATTTTGTCACTGAATAATTAACAAAAACATTTTAGGTGAGGACTTACTATTTTTTCCGTCCACTATATTTTTCTTCTATTTCATTGTAAATTTAAAATCAATATGCGACAAAAATAATATCTCACCAAAGAAATGTGTTGCGTGGATAACACTATTTGCATCCCCCAAATTTATTTAAAAATAATACGTGACTAATTTTGTTTTCTCACAAAAAATAATTATTTGTGTGAGGAAATTTATTTCATCACCCATGGTAATCATTTTTGCATGAGAAACCTATTTTTGTCCCTAAGTTCTTCTGAAACGAATAGTGAAAAAACTATTCCTCACAAAAGGTTAAGTGTTTGAGTGAGGAAAGTTATTATTTTGTCACCTAATTTAATCATTTTGCATGAGAAAATATTTATTTCGCACCTAGTATTTAAAATAAATAGGTGACGAAAATTTTTCCTCACGAAAATTAAGTAATTGGGTGAGAAAAATTTTGTTGTCACCCCATATCTTCATTTTGCGTGAGAAAATTTTTTAGTTTCGTCACTAAATTATTTGAAACAAATAAGTGACGAAATTTTTTTTTCTCACCAAAGGTAATGTTTGGGTGAGAAAAGTTGTTTTGTCACCCACTTAATAATTTTACTTGAGAATTGTTTCGTCACCAAATTATTTTGAAATCACAGGTGACAAAATATTTTCTCTCATAAAAGAAAAGTCTTTGTGTGAGAACAGTTATTTCGTCACCCAATTTATTAATTTTTGGTGGATTTGTGTGACGGGTCTTAACCAAAAATGAAACTATTTTACCATCGGACCATTGATTTTGTTGTCCTTCATATTAAATCATTCTCGTAAAAATTTAAATATCGATCGAGGTTGATGAAGTTTAAATTAAGGCTCTTTGATTGAGATATTTGGACTATTATTTGGAATGGATATTCTGTGTTATGTAAATGTCTATCGTTTGCGCTAAAATTTTTTTGGTACAAATGATGAACCCATAATAATTTAAAATAGATGGTTTCCATTACCAAAATAAACTCATGTGGGGGTAAGATTGTCGCAGTACAAACTTTAATGCCTGAGATGCAATTACAGTTTCATCATCCAATCACACATACCTGACAACATCCGATGATCTCAGATTTTTGGTAATAATGAATGAAATTTAATCATGCTCGAGTGGTCTACTGTAAGTCTTTAAATGCCTAGGGATGCGTTAAAGGTGATCTAATCAATTCGATCGTCGATATACGATGATCTTTGATTTTTGTGTGAAAATGATAGAACTGTGAGTCGTAAAATCCTAACTTTCAGAAGAGCATTATAAAAATTGGCTTTTTAATTGCCTTTTCAAATTTGCTAGTGGTCAACCTATGTTGTTTATAAAACTAAGTTCCTTTTATTGTAATTGACTATATAGTAGTCACAAGAATGCGATACAATAATGACGAAAAAATCAAATCGTTGATGTTTTGCGTTTTTGTCAATTTTTGATTCTCGTAAAGTTTTGGTCTTAACGGGTTTAGAAAGTCTCTTCATCCGAACATAATTTTCATATGAAAAATGATATTTTTCATTTGGATGATTTTGGAAGCATTGTTTACAAAGGCACTTTTACAAAAACTACCACGTTGTGATGAGGTATTAATGTTTTTAGTAAGACACGTTCTCATATAATGTTACGTCATTTTGGCTATTCATTTTTTCTCTTTTTTTTTTGTAGGTCAAATTGTTTGATTGGAGGTAAAACGAAAAAAAATGATTGGCGGAAAAATAAAAAAAATATTGGCGGCAAACCAAAAAAGAAAGAAAAAAAGAAAAATCAATTGATCCCCTCAGGCCCCCTCACAAACGCGTACAGTGTCCAACAAAAAAACTAGAGAGAGAGTGAGAGCGCGCAATGGGCATCGCAACGAGCAGTGCCGACGAGCGACGACGACTTCGACGACCAACGGCCCGGCGACTTCGACGACAATCTAGCCTGAGGTATTCCTCTCTCTCTCTGCATTAGATCTAACCCAACCATTTTTGGATTTAACAAGGTTTCTTTCTTGGGAAATTAGGTGCCTGAAGCTGGGTTTTGTCATATATAAATGGTGTCTATTTTTCTAATTGTAACCCAATGATGGTGATTATCTATTCAAAGTCGATTCATCTATTTTTTCTCGATTTTGTTTGGATTCTTTTGGGAAAAGAATATAAATTTGGTGCTGGAGGTTTGTGTTTGTCATTGTTTTCTTTTGATTGATTATGGGTTTTAAAAGTTCAAGTAAAATGTTTAGTCGGTATGGTTGGATTAGGGTTGTTATCTAAACTTTGAATAATGTGACATTAGGGCTCGAGATATACTTTTGTGTGCGTTTCTTGGCGTTTTCTATGGCATGAGAGAGTCAAATTTTTGGATTTTTTTTTTTATTTTTCCATTTTTTTTCTCAGATTTAGTGTCATGGTTTATACAGTTTACTGGGTTAGTTTAAAACAAATGCTTGGGATCTAGATTGGACATCTTTGGCATCTGTAGATTCTTTGATTGTAGAAACTATACTTTTTCTGAACATGGCATGTTGGTGTTGCCACTAATTTAAGGGCACTGCGCGCATGGATTACTTTCCTCCCCCACTTTTTTTAGTACTGTTGGTAGGCATTAGCCATTTGTAATTACGGTATTGATGAAGTTTGATGAGTTGATTACATTTAAAGAGGAACTACTCAACTAAACCTGTTGGTAGTAAATCAACGTTATCATGAGCCAGTCATAGTAACTTACTATTTGTTTATTGATTTAGTTTTTAACACCCAATTTGGTCCCATAATATAGTGGAAATGATTCTCATTACATGAGAATTCCGGACTTTCTATAGATTCCCTCTGTCATCTTGAATATTTTTACTTATAGCATGTGGGTTTTTTTCTATTAGTTAAATTTCTTGAATGCGTTAGGGCCCTCGTTCTGAAGAAACGGATAAATTTTTTGGACCATAAACAATGCAGTTGGATGAATGTTGTTGTTATATGGATGACAGTTTTTTTATTTTTTTCTGACAAGTAGGATTGGAGTTGATATTTTTGATATTGGTTGTGCATTCTCTGCTCATCCACACCACGTACCAATAAATCTTATGCTATCATTAATTGGATTCGATAACATTCACATCATGGATTATTTTTGCAAAACCACAATATCTTTTCTATCTAATACCCATTCAGAGGTCGCATTAGAGCATATCCAATGGATATGTTTCATGAGTTAATTAGCGGTTTATAATGTTTGCAGAGCGTCAATGGATGCAAGTGCCTAACTGTGGAGAGGCAAGTTAAGATGAATAAAGAAAGAGAATACAACTCAATAAAAATTGAGTGGCCTCCTTACTTCTCCTCCTCTTATATACCGTCAATCTCTGATCACGCAATTTTTACCCAACATTTTTAACTTAATAATTTTAGTTTCGTCCATTATGAGCTCGTCATTTGTGTGTTAGGTAGCTAACATTGGCAAGACAAAATTGGAACCCTTTTAATTTATACCCATATGTACACTTCAATACACGTTTTCTGGCAGTCCGATTTTGGAGATGCTCTATAGAATTTCCATGGAAAGCTAAAATTACAACTGTTCCTAGAATATGAAGCCCGCAACAGTTACTCGTGTCCAGACTGTCAATCTTAATGGTATTTCCTTCCAGTCAAGGTCTAATATCTTCAAATCATTTGGGCCATGAGATGCTTTAACATTGTACAATCAGTACTTTCTTAACGTAAGGGTAGGAAGCCTGATATAGATACTAGATCGGCTTATGATACGATACGGATGCGGGGATATGCCAAAAGTAAAAAAAAACTGGGATTGGGTTCCTGACCATTTGTCACAAGGAAATATATTTAGTTTGCCATTTTGACTATTATCAATTGTAATAGCTATATTTGTGGAGTAAATAATGATAACAGAGAGGATCAATACGAGTTTGGGACTTTTGTGTTATTTTCCGTTTTGAAAAAAATTCATGCGGAAAAATTCCAATTTGCAAACATAAGGTGACTCGGAGTCCCGTGTTCTCTATTGATGACAATAGAGGTATAATTTGCCTTCAATATTCCCACATCCCGTCAAAAAAAAAAAAAAGAATGTTGCAAACCTTGCAGACAACCCCCTTTCACCATGAGGTAGTTTATGTCAACAAGTTTACAATATGAAGAAAACTATTAGGACAAATATGCGTACATTTGTATGTATCCGCGTTATCATAGCCACTATGTATTTGATTCATTTAAACTTTAAATATTTATAATTTCTCCCCCCCCCCCTCCCCTTAATAATGTTTTTAGTAGATTTGTATGCTATTTGTTTCTTGGGCGTTCGAGCTGTTTCTTTCATAACTGTGTTCTTTGACCACAATCTGTCCATCATTTGAACATGTGCTTGCAAGAACGAATGGACGATGGAATGTTATTTAACTATAGTTTTTTGCAACCTAATTGGATGATAGGTACAATTTTCCGGTGACAATGGGGCTATAGTTTAGGTTTTGCTTGTATTGGTACTTACATTGTCTCTCATTTTCCTCTCTCTAACATATTTTAACGTAATGTATATTTTTTATATTGGTTTAATTCTACTTGTAGGCGCGAATCAACAAAACAAAAAAATAGTTTTATTTTCTTCCATTCCTTTTGAGTTGTTCTATGGGCTAATTTTTTCGGTCCGTTTGCTAATCCTAGAACCTTATTTATTCGATATATGTATCTTTTTTTGATAAAAACTAGGACTACTGATAAGGGTCAAAACACCGATGTAAACACAATGTGATCAAATTCACTACCTATTAGATTTCTACTATATCGGTGCGTTTTCCAAATATATTTTTTAATTTTATTACACTATGAACATGCTTAATTACCTCATTTAAATGAAAAACAACATACACAAGATGCAAGACAAGTTGGTGTCGTATCAGCGTTGGCAAAATATATAATCCACCCACTTTAATAACCCCGACCCAAAGAGTGGATCACTCCAGAATTCGAGATATCCATATAGCATAATAAAAGTACTTTTGTTTTTTACTTGTGTTTGCTAAGTTTCAGAATTTGCATTATTAAACTATTCCAACTTAAATTTTTTTCATATTTTAAATGACTGATCGATTGGGAAAAAAACAAAAAAAAAAATTTTAGAAGTTGAACAAAATACACAAGATTGGTGCAATTCCGATAACACAAGAGAGTTGTCTATCAAAGTATCGGAACGAAGTCACGGCTATGTGTCGGACTTGGCATGAGCCCTTCCTCCTCTAGTAGGAGCATTTGGACCCTGACGGACAACATTAATATGTCACACGCGGAGCAGAATGTGCATAGGCAATGCAAAATTCAAGAGCAAAGCAAAAGGAATTGAATGCAGTCAAATAATAGAATAATACGAGCTAGTTGATGCAAAAGAGACATTTGTGGATGAGTTGGCTAGTGTTATGGAGTATCTTCAAAACGCCAAGGTACCCCGGTTAAAGAACTTGTTTGGTTCGTACTTTGTTCTTTTCTATTACATGCATAAAATATCATTTGAAGTTCGTATAAAACGTAATTGTCTACCTAGTATTTAACAAATATTTTGTTGAGTGAGTCACTTTGGATTTTTTTAATGTTTTGCATCTTGTATATGAATGGTTGGCCTAGTCAGGATGATTGACATGAGTGCTAGTCTACGAATGCGTATTGTTTGGATACTTATTTCTTTTGGATCAAGTTTCAAATCTTCGTTCTTTTTGGGTTTTCATTAATATTCCAACTACTCTTTCTTTTGATGATGCATTATTAATTGAGAATTACATATGATGAATATTAGATGATCTACTTTGTCGTGCATTTGTCATTGGTACAAATTAGTATGTTGATTTTCTAAAATGTGTAAGTTATGATGGCAAATTTTAGGTTGTATTATTAATTTGAGAGCGCTAGATTTTTCAATGACAGGGGCATTATATGCTCACTGGAGTTATTAGGGACGATTTTTTTTCGTCATGTATACTTCTCATAAATATATTTTTAGGTGACAAAATTTCTATCACCTAAGTAAATTTTCGTAAAATTTTTTTTGTGACAATCATTACCGAATGGATTTAAACTTTAAAATTATAGTGACACAAAAATTCTCACATTTTTAATTTTTTTATACTTTTTTAAATTTAAAATTTTAGGTGACAAAGATTTTTCCCCTCACTAAGGTTGTTTACATGCTTATTGTTACCAACTATTGGTGATAAAATGGATGCTTGGTGATAAAAAATATATTAAGATGGTGATGAAATCTTCGGTCAAAAGAACATCCTATAGTGACAAAATAAATTTCATCATAAGACAACTACTATGGGTGACGAAATAATTCCGCCCTATGTTATTTATATAAATCATTTTCAGCAACTATATTGACGGACTGGATAACTGGTGACAAAATGTTAAAATGGTGACGAATTTTTCGTCATAAAACATTCATTATCGGTGACGAAAAACTTTGGTCATTAAACAATCAAACTATAGGTGAACGAATTAAAATTTTGTCACGAGGAGACTTTTTTGTGACGACCCTTTGTTGATGAAACATTTCGTAACATGCCGTTTTGGGTCACCTATACCCAGTTGGTGAGGAAAAAACATGCAATTTTGAGACGAATTTAATTTGTCCACTGTTTTATATTTTTCCTTGCAGTGAGAATTTCTCAATATTTATTCTTCCGATCAAATCTTTCCTCCTGAAACCTATTTTTTCTTCTCTTTTAGTCTGTCCTGCCTCTCCTTCGTCCCTTTTCCCCGTGTATGTCCTGTTTAATGCACTCCCGTAATAGCTCTAGGAGTCCACTTCAAAGACACTACACTCCCCTACCCCCCGCTCCACTCTAACTAACCTGACCCCTTCCCCCTACCTACCCCCTCTCCGTCTCCCCCCCCCCCATACCCTTCCCCACCCCTCCCCCCCCCCCGAACAGACCCCCTCAACCCCGCCCCCCCCCGCAAACCCCCCCTACTACCCCCCGAAAACGTGTCCCCCCCACCACCCTTCTAAAGAAAACTTCCACCCCCAACACACCCCCACACCCTTCCCCCCACCCCCACCCTCCTACTGCCCCGCCCCCCCCCCCCCCCCCCAACCCTAACAACACCACCCCCCCAACACCTCCCCCTCTTCTCCCCGCTCCCTACCCCTCTCCCCGACCACCACCCACCCACTACCCCCCCCCCCCCCTCACCCCCACCACCCCCCCCCCCGCCCCCCCCCCTTGCTACCCCCTACACCACCCCTCCCACTCTCACCTTCACCCCCCTAACCCCCCCCCCCCCCCCCCCCTCCTCCCTCCCACCCCCCCCACCCCCACCAGACCCTCCCCCGCGACCCCCCCAGCCTTCCGCCCCTCACCCCCACCCAACCCCGCCCCTTTACCCCCCCTCCTCCCACCCACCCCCCTCAACCCCCTCTACCCCTTCCCCTTCCCCCACCGACTCTCACCCCCCCCGACCCACCCCCTTCTTTTTTCTTTCCATAGTCCAACTTTCAAAAGACTCTCTCCCTTTTCAAAATGCTTCATTTCTTTATCTCTTTTCTTTTCTTTCTTTCTTTACTTTTTTTCCTTACACATGTAGATATTTGCCCCCAATGTAAAAAATTGCAGATTTTTTCTTTGAACTTTTTAATGCGCCTTCATTTTGGATCCCAAAGTTTATAATTTTTTGACTCAAATTTGAATTTTCTTCCATAAACCTATACGCAACAATATAATCAAAATCAACAATAATAGCAAAATATCATACTAACAAAGGTAAATTGGGCACCTCAATACAGATTTC
>CM018903.1:15207733-15220233 GCA_009663005.1 Actinidia chinensis
AAGATAAGTATCCAAAACTCTAGAGTGAGAGGGAAGTCTCGGTCAAAATCAAGGAAAAAATCATTTGAAAGATGACAACTTACAAAAGATGAGTGTGCCTATTGTCATTAGAAAATTTATTGGAAGAAAGATTATATTAACAAAGAAAAGAAGGAACTTAAAGTACATGTGGCATAGAATGGAGATAAATATTTGGATGCAGCTTTGACTGTTTCATCATCCACTAATTATTCCAACGAGTAGGTTTTGGATTTTGGAAGTTCCAATCACATGAGCCCTTACAGGGACTATTTTTTCAAGCTTTAAGGAGTTCAACAGTAGAGTTGTCCTAATGGGTAACGGTAATGCCTGCAAAATAAAAGGGATAGGAAATATTAGGCTAAAGATGTTTGATGGAACGATCAGAGTTTTGACTAATGTTCGATATGTACCGGACTTAAAAAAATATCTTATCTCTCTTAAAATCTTAGACTCAAAAGGTTATAAGGTCACTATGGAAGGTGATATTCTAAAAGTTGTTCAAGGTGGACTGGTTGCTATGAAGGGCACTCGCAAAGGAAATCTATACTTCCTGGATGGGAGAATGTCACAAGGAGAGTTGCTGAATCCAACAATTCAGATGGATCAGATACTTCCAGATTATGGCACATGCGATAAGGGTATATTAGTGAGAAAACTTTTCCAACTTTGGTATGGCAAGGTGTTCTGAAAAAGAGTCAAGACTAGGAAAATTGAATTATGTGAGTATTGTGTACTATGTAAGTAGACAAGGGTAAAGTTTGGCACTGCAATTCATTGGAATGAAAGAATTCTTGATTATGTTTACACTGACGTTTAGGGACCTATAAAGAATGCTTCTTTGGGAGATAAACACTGATTTGTTACGTTTATCGACTATTTCTCTAGGCGAGTTTAGGTATACACTATGAAACATAAAGATGAAATTCTTGACATTTTTTATGAATTGAAAACAAATGGTTGAGACTTAAACTAATATAAAAATAAAAAAACTCAGATAAGATAATGGTGGCAAGTACAAATCAGATTCGTTCCTCAATATTTGTTGAAATGAAAAAATTGTCAAGCACTTCACAATTCCTAGTACGCCTCAGCAGAACAGATTGGCAAAACAAATGACCGTACTATGGTGGAGAAAGTGCAATGCATGTTGTCTCACACTTTAGTCCTTATACAAAGACATACAGACTTTGTTGTCTGATTCGCTCCCAGAAGTGAATTCCTTACCGCAAGTGTACGGGGCACGAAGTAGTTCAAAACTCAAAGTACGAATATCGATCCCACAAGGAACACTGCAAAGGTGACAACAAGATAACTAAAAAAACACTATGATGCAATTCCTAACCAAAAGTTACTTAGCTTCAAAAATTAAAAATAAAAAGATTAATTTTGATTTTTTTTGATGGTTGAACTAAATTCAATAAGACAAACTAAAAACGGATTTAACTGATAATAAAAGGAACTCAAAATCGATTGATCCAGTCAACGAGGTTCTCGGAATCCCAATGAAAGCAATATTATACTCAAAATCCTCGACTATTCGGAGTCATTAGATTCGGAAATGTTAACTTTTGAAAACCCAATATTTTTACTTGACTTCACCCTAAATAAATCTGTTTGGTTATGATCAAGTAGTGCATCATCGATTCGCATCACAAAGATGTATTGAAAACAAATAGGACTCCCAAGTTTTCGAAAGTCGAATAAATCTTGATTGTGTTAATCATGGTAGTGCATAATCGATCCGAATAACACGAATGTTTATCGAACATAATAGGACTCCTAAGTTTCAAAATATTAAATTAGTAAAGAAAAAGAATAAAAAAAATTTAAAAGATCTTAACGGTTGAAAATAAATTACTCCATTGTTCCTCCTTGTTCTCATTGACTTTCCACGAATCGATCCAAGTAAAGAAAAATAGTCACTCATGGACTAGGGTAAAAAAATATCTAATTATGAATTGCATTGTAAATTAAATAACTAATCTACATGATATAAAGCCAAGATAATTGAATCAATCCAAGAAAATTAAAAAAAAACCAATGATTATTGGACACAAATCAGTAATTAATTAAAACAAACCAAGGACTTTAATGCTAAAAAACTTACAAAGAAATAATGAAGAACTTTGAAACTAAACTAAGAGGCTGAGGAAAAAACCTAAAAATAACGGCCCCCCTTCAAAAAGATATAAAGGATATATATAGGCACTCCAAATTCGAGTCCTAACCGATTAGGAATCTCTAGGATTTGCCTTGCCAGTTCGACGCCACTTCCTTCTTCAATTGGGAGTTCGAACGCTCAGTACAATCTTCTGATTTTCTTCTGTGTTCGAACGCCCGAATTCTTCTTCCATGTCGCGTTCGAACAACTTAGACAAAAATCCAATTTAAGTCTTGCATTTTTCAACTGTAAGCAAATGGCGTTCGACGCTTAATTCAACTCTCGCACTTTCGAACTGAGCAAGGGCGTTCCAAAGTCTTCAGCATTTTTTTTGGCGTGCGAAAGCACAAATTTCTTCTTGGTCAAGCGTTCGAACGTTCTTCACAAAATTTTCAGATTTCTTCACAGCGTTCGAACGTTGGTTTCCTCCTTGCTTGGGAGTTCCGAACTCTCAATGTATCGAACCTCGTTTGAGTTTTTTTTGCTCCTCTTCTCAACACACCGTTTTATTTTTAATGGGCTTCAATCTCGCCTTATCAATATAAACCTACAATGAACTCAAACACGCCTATAAGGCAATATATGATAAAAAACATAATTAAACTAATGTGGGCCATTAGGTCAGGTTAACAGCATGGACACATGATGCGTCCAATCACACCCCCCATAACATTTGTTAGTCCCTAGCAAAATTAAAATAAAAAATAAAAAGATAATCTCATCCTTTCGTAAGAGTCCCGAATGCATTTAGCGTATTCATCAAGCCTTTAAACCCCTAGGTTCCCCTAGTGGACGAGTGGTGTCTCGTGAGGTTTCCAGTGATGCTACCACAAAATCACATCAGTTGGTGAGGTGGGGGGGGGGGGGGGGGGCGGGTTGGGGGGGGGTTTTTTTTTGTTTTTTTTTTTTTTTTTTTTGAATGCAATGTATCAAAAATAATTTAACAACAGTTTCTCAACAAAAATATAATGCACGCAATTCAAATCAAGCAATCATGATACGCAACTTACAAACCGTCAAGTGCAATATAAACGAAGAGATTCAAGTGTGAAGTGGTAGAGTCGTATTCCCCAAATTTCAACCATACGCACCCATAACAACAACCTATAGTTCGATTCAAAAACTCACAAGTCATACACTCTCAACAATAGAACAACAAGTTCCTCTCAAGAATTGCTCGTTGTTACGAGTAAGGTAAAAAATAATTCTAAGAGAGCAATCCCTTTTCAAAAAAACGCAAAGACGTAAAGTGTATCGACTTGGGCATAGCTTCATGAATAAGGTTCTCGTTAATGTACAGTTGGAATTTTGACTGATAGCTTTACATGAAATAATTCGAAAAACTTATGTAATTCCGATATGTAAACCATATGAGTGAAGAATAGCCAAGAAGTAGAGAGAATCAAGCGGAATAGATCTCAAACTATGCATTTGCAACTACACAGCAACTTAATAAGCTACACTCAAACCCCCCACCCCCCCCACCCCCCCACATTTTTTTTTTCTACCTCTCAATTAAAATACCTCCAAACGATGCGCTTTTTGAGATCTTTTTATATGCACTTACCAAAACGAATAACAGAAAAGAAGATATAGTGAATTGCCTAATGTAACAAAAATCCGGAATGCGTGTAAAGGCATGTAAAAATGTCAAAAATTCGAACTCAGCAAACTAAATGTAAACCAAATTCAAAAAATATTGAAGCTATTCAAATAATGAAGTTCATAACTTTTCTGAGTTAAAGGTAAAATCGCTCACAAAAACGATTCATGGCTCTAAAACCTCCAAAAGGTTATAATCTCCACTTTAGGATGCAGTTCCATGATAGACTTATAATAGTTCATTTCAAAAAAAAACACGACTCGTCTCAGTGTATGTGATCCTCTCTCTTTATATAGCACAAACAGTAAAAGTATCAAGCATGCAAGAATGATTTGATATGATAATACGCTTAAAACAAGTAGTGATGCAAATTCACTAGTTGCCTTCCAATATTTGAAAACAAACATGAGATTCAGTTCTGGTCCCCAAAATAAGAATCTCACACATCCACCAATATACGAAGATCAGATTATAAACATGGAGTGCGAAAAGTACGCATAAAAACTCAAAGGAACGAGAACAAACTGTTTCGCTTGACATGATAATGACCTGTTTTTTTTGTCCAATCATAACAGAGTAAATTCTGCCCTAAACAATTTAGCCAAGACAATTAAAAACAAACATTCATCCAATTAAAGAATTCAACTACATTAAAAGCAGTCAAATGTAACATGATCCCAACATAAAACACAATATATAACATCCAGAAAAAAAGAAAAAAAGCAATAGATCCTAATCCTCCCGTTCATATCATCATCTTCTCCCCATACGGACCAACATGCCCTTCATGTTTGGAGCCTAAACTGTGTGGACGACTAGAATCATCTCTAATGACGACAATAGGTATTCACTTCCTCTCTAAATTTGACATTGCTACTCATCTCTTTCCCCAGGATTCAGAATGGCTTCCTTTTATCTCTCCCATGCCAGTGGCTGATCCCCTTGTGCTTCTTATCCAATTTCCTCTTCTTCCTTTGCCCCTCAGATCGGGACAGGAAGCTCTATCAATGGGCCCCTCAGGCTCATCCTAATGAAATCTAAAGGGATATGGACTCTGCTTCTTTTAAATAACTCTGTCAGAAATTCCATAAAAGCGTACTGAACCCCTCTTGTCCGAAAGCCTTATATGTGGCGCACAAAGATAAAAACATGATACGGGGGTAAGTCAATGGTCTTTCCAGTGTACGATTGCCCATAACAACCTGCCTAACGACATTCATGGATACTGTACGTTTTAGAGGAAGCCAGGGAAGACATGCAAATAGAAATAGAATCAAATACTTGTCCTTGAGGCGTGTCTTGTTACACTGACAAATCACCATCCCATGTCCCCTCTAAAAGCAATTCTTGTGAACTACTGCTAAGTCGGCATCCCAACATTCGAAATGCAAACTATAGGTTTTCCTCTCGGGGAATCTCGAAAAAATTTCAGCAAAGTATCAGGGTCACCTTTAATTTCTTCCCTGCACCCAACTAAACAATTTCTCCTTTCCTTGCCTCAGTCTCTGGTTCATGTTTGATGTTTGCATGGAACTCTTGGCACAATGTTAGAATGATTCCGCCTTAAACTTTGCCAAATTTATCCAACCCTAGTCTCTTCGCCCTTCCGGTAAAGGTTGCGACAACTAATGCCAGTGTTTTCTAAGGAAACTAGATTAAGCTTCCTCTTCAAGTACTGCATATTACGAATCCAAACCTTATTGAACAGTTTTTGCATTTTTTTCCCGTGAAAGAGACGCATCATAACACCCCTGCTTTCCTTTGGACTTTGGGGAACCTTTTAATTGACTCCCGTTCCATATTACCAAATTTTTAATTAACACCATGCCAATACCAAAACAAGAAAAAGACAAACACAAGTCACACATATGCAAAAATGCAATGCAATGATATGTGACCTACAAAAGTGGGTGTTTATTCGAGTTCCATTGAAACTCACAAATGCACCACGATGTTGTGTTCCCATGTAAACTAGAGTTCTACCAACATTTGCGTTACTCAAAGTCTCCTATCTTTAATACCCGAACACAACATGACGAATACAACATCCTATTCCCTCACAAATCAGTTGATTCTTCATTGGGACAATTAGTCGAACAGTGAAGGGCATATGTAACGCTAAATTCCCATGCCACAATTTCCTTGACCCAATACTCCAAAACTCAATAATAGCATGGATGATGAGTTTGAAACAAAATTCCTCAAAAATAAGTAATTCTTCATGGGGGCAATCATCGAACACTTGGAGTGCACACACAGTCCTAGGTTGTTCATGAAACTTAACCATGAGATTCCCTCTTCTTTGTGTTTTTTAACAACTTTAAAACAAGTCCATAACACTAATGGAAAGGAAATCCTGATTGTGTGTGTAATGTTTAATTTATATCAGTTGAAACTTAGAACATTTTTTTTCGAAAAACTAGGTTTCTATGATGAAAAATCCCAAAATCTAACACTTCAAAGTAAGAAAATTTAGAATTTACCTTATTTGATCACCTAAATGATGAAAGTTTGGACACCTGAGACTTCATTTCAAAAGCGCCAAGTTTTCTCTCTTTCTCTTCTCTCGGATGTGCACAGTGTTAAGAAAAGTGAATGAAAAAATGCGACTTTTCAGTTTAAAAAACTACCCCTGGCTCGCAGTTCGAACGCTCTAAGAGGCGTTCAACGCTAAGTGCACGGTGTTTTAGTCCGAATGCTCTAAGAGGCGTTCGAACGATAAGTGCAATTTTTTTTTTAAATTAAATATACTAAAAATAACAATAAAAAAAAATCCTAAAAAATAAAATGACGAAGGTACGCCCCCAACTAGAGACTGAGCATTCTCAGAAATGCGAAAGAAAACCAAATTAAAAAATCACGTTTATTAAATAAAAATTGACCAACGACTCATTGTACAACAAACCGAAAGGACATATTTGCCAAATTAATAGAACTGCGGGGGATCGTGTAGATCCACACACTCAATATCTTTGTCTACCAGCTCAAGATAAGGCTTCAACGATAACCATGACTTTAAACCAACTTCCATTTCTGGAATTCCGATTCAATCGCCCTGAGAAAGAAATGACATGCACCACAAAAAGGTCGGACTAACGACTTTGAAGTTTTCTCGAAAATAATGCAAACGGGAGTGTACAAAAGCACCGTTTGACCCATATTGAATGTTTGCGCACAATCAATTGATCATGCAAGATTCACTTGGCTTTTGAGATTCTAGTGTTTTCAGATGCATCATTTCCGTATATCTCTAACTCATTCAGTTGCAAATGACGTAATGTCCAGGCCTCTCAGAATCATGTTTTAAAATGGAAAAGGGCCCAATACGCTGTGTCAATTTAACCGGGAGATGACACGTTTTTCCATACAAAAAACCCTATACGAGAGGACCCTAAATGGTTGGTATGCAGTTCCTATACGCCCTAATGCATCTACTAACCGCAAAAAACCAAACTTTCGGTTGGGGATGGTAAGGTGTGCCACCTTATGAATCACTCCATATTTACATGAGGAGTCCATGGGTCTATTACAAAAATGTGAGCCCCCATGCTAATAATAGCTCGGGGACATGCCAAATCTAGCAAAAATGTAATTTTCACTTAAAAAAAACTTGACCATAACAACATGGTCATTGGTGCGATTGGTCACCTTTCACCCACTTGGATACGTAATCTATGGCCACTAGAATGTATAGATATCCACATATTAGGAAAAGGACCATGAAATTAATACCCCAATAATCAAAGACCTCAAGTATAAGGATAGGGGTAAGAGGCATCATATGCCGTTAGACAGACTTCCTAATGTTGAATCTACGCCATGACGTGCAAAAGGCGTGAACATACAGAACATGGTGGGCCACTAAAAACCACTTGCAAAATTTGGTCGCAGTTAGTGAAGAAAAATGTCCCCCAAATGTTGTGAATGACAAAAAACTCTAAAATGTCTTCCACTCATCATTAGGAATGCAACGACGATGATCTGATCAGGACAATACTTAAACAAATTACGGATTTCCCAAGAAAATAACCTCACATGCCTAAACAATTTTTTCCTATTCATACGAGACCAGTGTAAGGAATTCTACTGGTGGCCAGTAATTGGCAATGTCTGCAAAACCATGGTAATGAAGGATTTGTATGAGTGTGATTTGAAATAGTTGCTCATCAGAAAGTACTCATAATGGAAGGGTGTCGTGGGCGTCCCCTTCGTAGGGAGCATTGACAAAATGGTCAGCTACTACATTTCGACCCCTTTCTTATCCTGATCTCCCCAATTATTAAATTCTTGTAGTAACAGATCCACCTAATGAGTCGTGGCTTGGCATCGGGTTTAGTCCAAAAGTACTTTAGTGCGGAATGATCAGTCATATATAATAACAAGTGATCCGACCAGTATGACATAACTTACGAGTGCAAAGGGACCACAGCAAGCAATTCTTTTTTGTGGTGGTATAGTTCAATGAGCATCATTAAGTTGTCTTGATAAGCTAGTATATGACATGGGGTTTCTCTCTATCTTTGCCCAAAACAGCTCCCACTGCATAAATCACTCGCATCACATATAGCTCAAAAGGTAGAGACCAATCTGGTGATCGAATAATGGTGCGGTGGTGAGAAGACCCTTAAGTTATAAAGGCTCTTGACATTGTGGTGTCCACTCAAAAGGTACATCTAATGAAAAACAAGTGACAACAAGGGTCTCGAGATAGATTACTAAACCTCATGAAGCGCCGATAAAATCCGGCATTGCCCTAAAATGATCTAATATCTTTCAACCACTTAGGGATAGCACGGTAGATGTTGAATCAATTCGACTTTTGCTTTATCACCTCTACCCTTTGTAGGAACAATATGCCCAAGAACTAAACCTTGGTTACCATGATGACATTCTCCCAATTAAAACCAAATGATTTCTTCAATTCTTCAAACACACTCTGAAATTGCTCTAAGCATGATCAAAAGTATCCCCATACACGAGAAAGGCGTCCATGAATACCTCAAGGATCTTTTCAACATGGCGCTATCTAAAAAATTGAAATCATGCACCTTTGAAAGGGTTGGTTGCATCATGCGTAGGCTGTGTGAAAAGGCATTTCCCTATAGGCAAGTGCCAAACGGCATGGAATGTGGTGGTCTTATCATGATCCTCTTAAAGCCACCGAATCTGATTGTACCCAGAGTACCCATTCTAAAAACAATAATATGATCCGCCGCCAACACGCTCTAAGACTTGATCCAAAAAAGGGAGGGAAAAGTGGAAATGGTCTTTCCTAGTAGCAGCATTAAATTTCGGTAATCGATGCACATTTGCCAACCCGTTTGCGACTCTAGTTGGCACGAGCCCATATGCTCATTCTTTACACCGTTCCCCCAATTTTAGGAAAAAACTTGGGTTGGACTCACCCCACTAGAATCAGAAATTGGGTACTAGAACCCGCATCAAGAAGTTCAGCACCTCTCCTCTAACAGCCGCTTTCATATTGCGGATTTAAACGCCTTTGCCATTTGATGCAAAGGTGTAGGACTCCTCTTTCAAATATAAATACGATGAGTGCACCTGAGTAGACTAATTACCGGAAGATCTGCTAGGTTAACCCTAATGACTTCTTATGCCTCGAAGATTTTCAACAATGATTCCTCTGACCTCAGTAGGCTTAGAGGATATGACACCAGGTAAGACTCCCTTTCTCCAAGAAATTGCATACTTAAGTGTAGATGACAAACGGTTTTCTTTCCGAAATGGTGGTTTTTCTTCAGATGAACACAGGTTAACTACCTTGGTGCAAGGGGTTCAAAAAGGGGTCCAAGACCCACATGCCAAGACAGGACTCACTCTATTTACCGACAATCGATGCATCCCTAAAACTACCACTTGTAGATTCCAATTGGTCATGGGGCTCACTCCAAACTAGAGCTCTCTCAATGAATCTTTCTTGAACTCAACGATCCACTGCTATTGAATGATGACTCAATGACATTTATTTTTCTCAATTTGGTCTACTTCCTTCATTTGTTTACCCACTGTGAAAAATGTTGTCTTAACGCCATTCCAAAAAAAGCTTAAGTAATCTATGCCTGCAATAAATAACGACATTGCGTGGCTAGGAATGGTCTACCTAAGATGACAGGATATGAAGTTTAGACGCTCACATCGATAGGTTGAGTAGCAAGACTATGAAATCACCAGGGAGTACACTATATCGACTTGATAAGAACCATCCTCGCTGATTGACCATCGCGGACCTTAACAGAACGATCAGCCAATTAAGTTGTAAACTCGCGTTGGGTTTAGTTATCATAAACCTACGGCTTTGTATACGAAAGACCGGCAACAAATTACGCTAGATAGTGAACCTTAAATCGAGAAGTAGTGTTCGATCAATCTTAAACCCCCTATTTATGCAGAAATAGTTAGGACAACCGGGCGTCCTTATACTCGGCACAGTCTTGCATTGAAGGAATCGCACTATGACTCTCATTCATCATTGCCGTCTCTTTACATGAAATTCCTTTTGCAGTAACAATTCCTTAAAAATTTGGCATATAAGAGGGAATCTGTTTAATAGCAATTAACGTTCGGAATATTGATTCGGAACTTATTTGAAGACATCATAAATTTCCGAATTTAAGTTGCTTTACTCACTTTGCCAATCTTTGTGGAACGGTGCATGTTTTAAGTCATCAACAGTTAATTTCCATGGAACATTTTGTAATAGGCTCAGAATCATGCTCATGTTTCTGGCCTTTGCTTTCTTTCATTTCCTCCCTAACTTTCGTTCTCATTCCTCACCACTAAACTCCTAGACTTCTCCCCACCTGAATTACTCTTCTTTGGTGCAATTGTTTTATCAATTCTTACCACTTCTAAGGGTCGTGTGGACCTGGACATGCCTCATGTGTTCCTCAATGCAATTTGCAGGCTTAGGATTTTGATGAGGTTAGGCGGGAAGAAAATCGCCCTTGCATTTGTTGGAAATTAGAGACTCTCAAGTAGAGAATTCATTTTCCCAATTGTTGCTCAATACTTGGGACTTTAGGCGGCATCTCATATCTAGTTCCTCACGATATGGAGGTGGATAAGTGCAGTTGTGAGACAGGTGGGGTTACGCGCTTGTTTGGGCAGGAAATGGATAGGTGGGACTGTGGGGCTGCGTTTGTGTAGGGATGAACGTGGTGCCATGGTATGGTTGTTGTTTGGGATTGAAAATTTTGGGAATTTTGAGAAAATTTGCATGTTCTGTTGCCCCTCTTGTCGCCACCCAAAAGTTAGGATGATTTCTCCAACCAGGATTATACGTATTGGAGTATTATGATTACCCCCTTCCTTGAAAAAATTGGCCTACCCCTAACCACATAACTGTCCACGTGGCCTCTTTTACCCCCGCTATAAGTGGACCCCATTCAGTGCAGATGGTTCATTGTATCACACAAACACACATACTTGAAGACTTAATTTGTAAGACTGGAGCGGCTCTTAGATGTGGCTAAAGCCTCCACTTGTCTCGAAAGTTGCTGTGAGGTTTCGAATTAACTCATCTTCATCCAATTATATTTAACACCTTACATGCGGGTGGAAGGGGAAGATTTATCACATTCGTTAGGTTCCGTGCATGGCCAAATCACTTAACAGTTAGCTAAGTAATCACAAACTCAAATGCTTGCTCATGATTTTTTTTTGGAAAAACTTCCCGCAACACAGGGACTCGACAAACATTTCATATGCAGACAATGACGAATAATAATAAAAAATATTGATTGTGTGCCATGGCGGGAAATATGATGAGGGCATGCGTTTAGTAAGTCCGTGACTCTCCCAGCTTGGAAGGAAAAAGGAAGAAGAAACTCCGTCCACGTCACATTTGGTCCAAATGAGAGATGGCACGACGTAGTGAATCAGTACGATGTTTCAGGAAAAAAAACTTTTTCCAAGAAGCCCCTCCATTGCATTCCAGAGAGATGGACCTAGGTCCAACGAATTAAACCAAAATTTTGCTTTTTCATTTAGTAGTGAATGAAAAAAGTTTTAGAAGTAAAATTTACCTAGGACTGAATGTCTTGAAAGATCGAACATGCATCCTCAAGTCTTTTAGATGAGTGGAAGGGCTCCAGACTCACAACCGTTAAAATGTGGCAAAGCTGTAGCATTCCCAATATCGAGATTTAACGTGGTAGGATGTTCGGGAAGTTACTATAGCGAGAGGGCGTTGGCCTTGCGGGATTAATGTAATCCCATGGTACGGAGTTTGGTGATTCGACTTCCCCCCGCATTACTCGCATGATCACGATTCATCTAGTTCCTATCAAATCCATGTCCCCGTTTGTGCCCCGCCTAGACCCTGTCCTCGGTCTTGTTCGTGATGATCCATGTAAGGATGGGTTCAATGTTAATCCAGGGAAAACTTGGTATGTCTACGGACTAGACTTGTGGGGGATGGAGTCAATATCCTAGTTGGTAAATTACGCAATGGGTCGACTCAGACCCTTAAACGGTTGTATGCTCCCAAAGTATGGGACAAAAAAGCAATGCACACGTAAGCACGTATTTTAACCAACCGATCCACAAAACTCATAGTATATCAGCACCAATTCCAATAAGTAATCATACTCCCAGCCAAACCACACCCTCTCCTTTGCAAAACGAAACCACCGATAAACAAATAGCACAGAGCTACTCACCTAATCCGCCCCTCCATCTAAATTGATGCCTAGACAC
>CM018903.1:15240233-15242733 GCA_009663005.1 Actinidia chinensis
CTTCCAGATACTTAGCCACCTTGGCCTCGTGAGCTTCAAATTTTCTTATGACTTAGTTGACCACCAGTTTTGAGTCACTTAATATGTGGAGCTCAGGAATTTTTAGCTTGCTGGCAGACCGAAGTCCCGCAATGAAGGCCTCATATTCGGCTTTGTTGTTTGTTGAAGGGAAATTTAGGCTTAGCTAGTGTTCAAAACTTGCTCCTTCTGGGCTTTTTAGTACTACTCCTACTCCTGCTCTCAGGCTGTTTCTCGCTTTGTCAATAAACATTTTCCAAGCCGAGGTGGGATCAATCTGGGATGGTTCTAAACCAACCTCTGGAATCCCAAATGTTTCACCAATGGCCGTTGTTTCAGTGTCCTAGGGTAGTTCTTAAGCAACCTCTGGAACCTCGGAGACCGATTGAATTTCAAAAGATCTTACTTGTGAGCTCTCTCCTTCTCTGTGTGCAGAGTCAAGGCAAGTTTGCTCTGGACTCACAGTTCGAGGTGAGAACTCCGCCACAAAATCGGGCAAGACTTGTCCTTTTAAGCGGCCTTTGGCAGGAATTTTATATCTGATTTTCCGAGCTCGATAGCCCATTTGGAAAGTTGGCCAGATAAATCTGCCTTTGATAAAATATTTTTTAGCAAAAACTTTGTGTACACGGCAAGGAGGTGTGCTTGAGAGTAGTGCATGAGTTTTCGCAAAGTTAAGACCAAGGCTAGAACGAGCTTCTCTAGCGGCAAGTATCTTGTTTGGTAATCTATGAACGTCTTGCTAACAAAGTAGATCGGGCTCTACTCTACATTTTCCTTTCTTAACAATACCGAGCTAACGACTTGCTCAGAGATAGCGAGGTAAATGTAGAGAAGCTCTCCCTCATCCAGTGTGGAAAGAAGTGGTGGTTCAGTTAAGTAATTTTTTGAATTGTTGGAGTGCGAGCTCGCACTCCTTATTCCATAAAAAATTTGTATGTTTGCGAAGGAGTTTGAAAAATATACATCATTTATCTGAGCACTTACTAATGAATCTATTCAGTGTTGCTGTAATCCCGGTAAGTTTCTGAACCTCCTTTGCATTTCTTAGGCTGACGACATTGTTTATTGCAGTAATTTATTCTGTGTTTGCCTCAATCTCTCGTCTCGTCACCAAGCGCCCCAAGAATTTCTCCGAGCTCACCTCAAAGGTGCACTTTGCTGCGTTCAGTCTCAGCTTATGTCTTCTAAGAATTGTGAACACCTCAGTCAAATCCCTAATGTAATTTGGTTCTTCTTTGATCTTGACCACTATATCATCAATGTATGCATCCATGGTTCTTCTCAGGATCGTCTCAAATATTTTTTTGACCATTCTCTAATATGTGACCCCAGCGTTCTTCAGTCCAAAGGGCATGACCTTATAGCAGAACATGCCTCGGGGGTGTGGGGTGTGTGTGTGTGATGAATGCAGTTTTCTCTTGATCTGGCTCGTGCATGGCTATTTGGTGGTAACCTCGGTATGCATCCAAGAAGCTTATCCGTGCATGACCCGAGGTAGAGTCCACTAATTGATCTATTTTTGGCAAAGGAAAGCAGTCTTTAGACAAGCTCGATTGAGGCTTGTAAAGTCCACGCACACTCTCCATTTGCCAGTCTTTTTCTTTATCACGACTATGTTTGATAACCAACTTGGGTAAAGAACTTTAGTTATTGCACTTGCCTCTTTCAACTTTTCCACCTCTTCAATCACTACATCCACGTGCTCGGGCACGGATCTCCTTCCTCGTTGTTTCACTAGTCGGGCATCAGGTAGGACATTTAGCTCGTGTCTAATAAAATTTGGATCAATCCTAGGCATCTTGTAAGGTGTCCACGCGAAGACCTTGATATTAACTTTTAGGAACTGGATGAGCTTGATTCTCTCTCATTCCTCCAAGTTTGCACCGGTGAGAAAGAAATGATCTAAGCTTGGCTCATCCAATTCGTAGCTTATCAGGTCCTCCACGACCTCATCCTCGAGGTCCTGTTTGATGTCCTCTAGCACCTCATGCTCTTATTCAAGGTAGCACTATTTGGCCACTACTTGATCTCCATAAAGGGTCTCTTCTCCTCGTGGCATGGCAAACTTGATGATCTAGTGCAATGTGAAAGCCACCCCTTCCATCTTATGCAACCAATCTCGACCAACGATTGCATTATATAGGGAGGGTATATCCACAACAACAAACTCTGTCACTAGCTTTTAGGATCCGGCTCAGACTTTGAGGGTCACAATTTCCAAGGGCCAGTAAGACTAAGTGTTGAATGCAACCAAGGGAGCTCGGGCTGGCTTCAAGTCTGCCTGCGAAAGCTTAAGTTGTTTAAATAAGTCATAATACATTATCTCGATAGAGCTTCCCGTATTCACCAAGATCCTCTTAATGTCATAGTTATTCATTTTGATCTGGATGACCAAGGGGTCAAAATGAGGGTGTTGCACCCTCTCTAAGTAGGCCTTGGTAAATGTGATGCTCCTTGGTTTGAATGCTGCTTTTCGTGG
>CM018903.1:15247733-15250233 GCA_009663005.1 Actinidia chinensis
AAAATATTAAATTAAAAAAAAAATAAGTCAACTTGAATGTTTTTATAATTATATATTTTTGTATTTTTTTATACATATTTATTATTTGTACATATGTTGAATTATTATATAAAAAAAAGAGTATCTTTTAACTTATTTATAATTTTTTAATGATTATTTTTATTTAAATATATTTTTATTATTTATTTATTATATAACCGGTTGAACCGGTTAAACCACGGTTGAACCATTGAACTGATGTCTTGACTGGTTCAATCGCCGATTCGGTTCTAATAACTATGGAGAAAACATAATTATTTTTTTTATTTCATAATCTTCTAATTTATTCCTTCATATTTTTCCCTTCCTTTACAAATCTCTACGCCGGAGGTAGCTTAACCGTAAAGCTAGCAAAAAGCCTTCGCTTTAGTCCTCCCAATATTTTAAGGCTCCAAAAATTTAGGCCAACGTATAATTTGCATCTTCAAAAACATAAATAATTACTAAACAAAAAATTACAATAATAATAAAAATATAAAAAGCCTCATTTAAAAGTTGTCGCTCAAGACCGCTTTAAATTGTCTCAAGGCAGCCCTGGTCTACACAAATCTATAATTTAAACACAACCTAAGGAAGAAAAAGTGGACAAAAAATTAATAATAACTTGTTAAAGCGATTCAAAAATGATTTGTATAGCACACTCATGTCAGATGGCTAGCAAAAACAAATTTATTCAACTACTTAGAGAATATCATGCTCAATCTTGATTGGCCAAAACACAAGGCTCATTTCAGCTAATCACCATGGCGAAGAATGGTGATTGGCTGAACATGAGGGTGCTAAAATAGCGAGACCCAACATATCATTGGCAGTAATCCTATTATTTTGGCTAATTAGTAATCGAACTCCATATGAAACATAAATTGTTGGACTAGTGTAGTAGAGCTTTAATGGATGAAAAATAAATTAAGATATGAGGATAACAATAAAAAGGAGAAAAAATGGGATAAAAGAAAAAACAAGTAAGCATCATTTCGCTTGCTACCATTTTTGTTTTATTGTTTTTTAAAAAGAAACAAGCTAGTCTGAATTTTTTCTTTTCAAATGACAAATCTCTAAAAAAAACTACTTAAAATTAAAAGAGACTAGTGATATTTACTTTTTAAATTTTTAGTTAAAAAAATAAAAAATAAAAAGTTACTTTGTCATTAGCTATTTCTTAGAGCATCTCTAGCAAACTCCTTTTGCTCTCTATTTTGTCTAATTTTTAGTTTAGAAAGTTATTTTTTTTATTCACTCTAATAACATTCTTATTTTACCTATACTCAATTAAAATATTCTTTATTTGGAAAGATTTTAAAATAATTCACATAATTTAAGGTTGAATTAAAAGAGAATTTTTTTTTTATTATTATTTGGTATTCCCCTCTACCCAAAAACAAGAGTTTAAGGGGTGAATATTGCCTCCCCATCGAGATATTGTTCACCATACCAGAATAGAAAGGCGGTTGGAGATTGAGTTTCGGGTTTAACCCCTATAGTCTATTTAAGAAGCAAAAATAAGGAGTGAGTTGGAGATGCACTTGTTCTAACCCATTATAGGTTTATTTGTTTGGCTTGTTATCCATGATGGTTGTCCATTTGTGTTACTTAGGCGTTGTTAATTATTCAATATAATGTACGTAATTCTTTGTACTTGTACATAGTTTTTTTACCAACTATATAAAAAATCAATTTAAAATAATTTAAATAAAATCAACAATTTGTGAATAAAACATATACTAATTTTTGGAACAAAAAGTCATAATCAGAGGCGGACACATGGGGGTGGACAGGGGTTACGGCCTCCCCAAATATTTAAAGAACCTTTGTTAGTTTTGATAATTTTACTATTGATCTATTAAATTATACACAACTAGCCCCCTCAAGTTTTTATCCTTATTTTTAATAGAGTGATTCCTACAACTCTGAGAATCTATGCTCTGTACAGGCTGACCATTTTTTCAAAAAATAGTCATGTAATTCTCATTTTATACCTTTTATTCTATACATGACTATTTTAATATTGGCTGAAAGCCTTTTTGCAGATATAATAAATTTATTTGTTTCTCCATGCCTATAAAAGTGAATCTGTTAAGCCAACTTAAGTACAATTCATTTGCACATTGTTATCAATTTTTAAAATGCATAATTTGACCCTCCGTAAAGGTAATTTTTGCGTCCACCACTTGTCATAATGCTAGATATCCAAAGAAAGTTGTAGTAAAATGGGCAGCTTTTATCTTCCAACATTTTCTTTGAAGTTTGAACTCACCTCCCCTAATAAACAATTTCAAAAAATAGTATAAGCCAACATAATTATCAGAATCGGATCGAATTGGCCAGTTCAACTGGGAATCGGCACTAAATCGATTCTGTAATATCTTTGTTCTAAAAATCATCCGCCTAACCCGCCTAGGCCCCGCCTAGGCGCTAGGCCCTCCCCGGCCGCCCGGGACACCTAGAGGCCCCAGCCTATGGG
>CM018903.1:15262733-15272733 GCA_009663005.1 Actinidia chinensis
GGTACCAGGGATGCCTTGTGAATAGAGAAATTGAATTTTCCATTGAGGTTGCCGCCCGGAAACCCATCCAGTTTCTAAAACAACCATTACTGTATGGCTCCTGCCAGAGTTGAAGGGTAAGACCCAGTTGCAAGAATTTCTAGACAAAGGTTTTATAAAACTGAAGTTCGTCGTAGTGGGAAGACCACCAGTTTATGGTGTGAAGAAGAAAAGCGGCACGATGAAGATTAGTATGGACATACCGTGAGTTGAAAACAAACTTACAATTAAGAACAATAATCGTTACCAAGAATCGATGATTTATTGGACCCAACTCAAAGGGCTCAAATATTTTCAAAAATTGATTTGCGTCTGGATACATCAACTCAAGGTGAAGTCGGAGGATATTGAAAGATAGCTTTTCGAACACGGTATATGGACACTATGAGTTTTAGTGATGCCATTTGGGATAAACCCATGCACTGCAGCATTTATGGATATGATGGAATCGGGATTTTCAGAATTACTAGATGAGTTTGTGATTGTTTTCTTGACGACATCCTTATATATTCAAAGAGTCAGAATCAACATGCAGACCACTTGAGAATAGTGTTGCAGACATTGAAGGCCCAAGGTTGTAGCCAATTCAAGAAATATGAATTCTGGCGTGACAGTGTAGTATTTTGGGTGGCATATTATCAACAGAGAGGAATTTCAGTTGATACACAGAAGATTAAGGCAACGTGGATGGCCACAACCCAAGACACTGTTTGAGGTTCGGAAGCTTTTTGGGGCTTGCAGGGTATACAGAAGGTTCGTTAAGGAACTTCTCCAAAATGGTAGTGCCACTAACAGATTTGGAACTCGCAAGGGAGAACTATTGTTTTTAGATGAGAAACGGAGCAAGGCTTCAAAGCTGAAAAGAGGCATTACGACAGCACGGGGTACTTGCATACCAGAGGGCACATGAGGGGGTTCTATCTAAAGTGATGCGTCACATTTAGGGACTGGGATGTGTTTGATGCAAAAATGGGAGGTTTTGCGTATGCTTTCCAAGAAGTTGAAGCCACAGAGAAGAAATACCCTACTCACGATCTTGACGTTAGCAGCAGTCATCTTTGCTTTGAAAATATGGCAGCACTACTTGTAATGGGGTGAGATGTGAGGTTTACACTGACCACCAAAACTTGAAATATATTTACACACAAAAGGAGTTGAATCTCTGGAAACGGAGATGGTTGGAACTGATGAAAGACTACGATCTTGATATTCAATACCATTCGAAAACGGCAAATGTAGTAGTAGATGCTCTGAGTCAAAAAGCAACGGGAAAGCTGAATGTATTGATTACAGAACAACGGTGTTTACATAGAGAGATGGAAAAATTAGAGTTGGACGTGGTCATTATGAGAATAGAGGGTCTATGTGCAGCAATCATTGCGGAGCCAACAATTTTAGAGGAAATTAAACTGAGGCAAATGGAAGATCCCAAACTTAAAAAGATTCATGACAACCTTGCAACACGAACCAATTTTCAAAGTCAAATGATTGATTGTGTTTTCAAATTCCAAAACAGAAAATGCGTGCCGATTATTTATAATCTCAAGCGGCAGATAATGGATGAGGACACCAATGAACAAAAGGGCAATTTATCCGAGGAGGGAATGATGAAGATGGAGCCGGATTTGAGAGAGATGTCCGGGTGGATAGGTATGAAGAGAGACATCAGGGGAATATGTCAAAAGATGCTTATGGTGTCAGCAGATTAAAACGGTACGCAGAAGCCACCAGGATTACTTTAACCATTGTCGGTATCAAAGTGGAAATGGGAGAAACACAATGGACTATGTTATCGAATTTTCTAGTAAGTGAAAAGTGATGAAAGGGAACAAACTCGGATTTAGGTCATCGTTGATCGTTTGACCAGACTTCACATTCATTCCAATTAGGAATACGCAAATTATGGATCAAATGGCAGTATCTACATAGAGGAGATTGTACGACTGCATTGGAGCTCCAGTGTATCAATTACGTAAGATCGGGATCCGAGATGTGATTGTATCAGATTTTGGCAATCATTACAAAGGCAATGCGGAACGAGGTGAATTGAGTACAGCTTGTCACCACAAACTGATGGACAGTCGGAGAGGAGTACAGACATTAGAGGATGCTAAGCCGGAATGGCAAGGGAATTCTAGGAAAGTTGGAGGAAACATCTGTTTTGGCAGAGTTCACTTATAACAATAAGCTATCAGGTGAGTATCGGCAGCATCGTTTTGAGGCAGATATGCAGAAAGTGTAGATTACCATCGTGTTGACACAGAGGTGGGAAAAACAGAGATTACATGGCCAAATTGTACTGGGAATGGAAACAACGGAGAAAATTAAGTTGTGATCAGGATCGATGAAAGTGGCACAAGATCGATAGAAAGTGTACGCATGATAGAAGAGAATGGATTTTCAAGAAGGCGATTGGGTATTTTTGAAGATCTCTCCAATGAAAGGAGTTGTGAGCTTTGGGAAAGAAGGAAAGTAAATCTGGAAGGTATGTGCGGGACCATTTATAACATTTTGGGGAAGATAGGACCAGTGGCATATCGGCTTGCTTTGACACTAGAGTTTGCAAATAGTCTGATGTGTTTCACAGTATCGATGCTGAGGAAGCATGTTGCGGATCCAATTCATGTGTTACAAAAACCACCGGATAGTATTGCGAAAAAAAAACTTACAATATGAGGACCACGACCAGAGTGGAGAATCATGGATTCTAAGTAAAATAGCTTGAGGAATAAGTCTATTCCGTGGTCAAAGTCTGGTGGGAGAGAGAATCAAATGACAGCGGAAGCAACATGGGAGAAAGAGAGTGATAGCGACAAAAATACCCACATCTTTTGTGAACCTAGGTAACACTTTAAACTTATATTTTATTATCTATCAGTAGTAAAATGTTAGATAGACGAAGTCGAGCCATGGATAGGATTGAATAACGTATAGAGATGACGTAGACGTAGTTTGAGGACCAAACTTCCTAAGGTGGGAAGGATGTAATAACCCAACCCTAATTAAATCTTTACTTTATTAGCAAAAATAGAATTGTTAAATAAATTTAAGCCTATTTAATATCAATTTGGAATTAAAAGCTGCAATAATTCATAAGGTTGGATTCAATTAAAGACAATGTAATATTAAACAAAATTGAAGGGGGTTGAAAAAAGTTGGTTTTTTTGGGGGTAATTAAATTAAATGGGTGTAGGGTGTAACTATCTTGTGTGTACGTGCTTGCATGCATGCATGTATGGGTGGGTGTGCAAAATTGGCGTGACCACTTAAAGGAGAGAGAACAAAGACTGCTGTGCACCGTGCATTTGTGAGTGTACATGTGGGTTAGGAGGTGTAGGTGCTATGTATAAGCATAATTACAAGCCTCAGCTTTCCTTATTTGCTGAACTCTCAGAAAACTTACACACCACAAAAGAAAGGAAAAAGAAGAGGGCGAATCCGAAATAATAGAAACAGAGAGTGAAAAATAGAAAGAGGAGGAAAAGGAGAAAGAGTAAGGGAGAACAAAGACCTGAAACACTCCGATTATGTAAACTCTATTTTCTTTTCTTTTCTTCTTTTATGAACCCCCTTATTAACAAAACCTAACTTAAGGTCATCTGCCTCAGTCTCGCCCCACCTCGGTCTCAGTACCTGAAATGGTTACGTAAGTACGACTAGTCTAAACGTATGCCTAGTGTGAGTTAAGTTATATAATACAAATAGGTGTCCATGAAATTATAAAATATCATTCATTTTTAATCTAAATAATTTTATTTGCCCAATCCTTTTTCATTTCAATCATTGGCTCATCTAGCCAATTTACCTTGATCTCATATCAAGAATTCAAAATTATATTGATTGACACTTGCGACACATCAACCCGTTCAACGAAAAAACAGTAATCAGGAAGGACCCTAACCATAAAGTATGGCATGATATTCACCCACGATCATCTGGTTATGATCCCACCCTATACATCACTCTCGCTATATCTTTTCCCCTAGCGGTTGGGGCATCGTTCGAACTAGTGTGTCGTCTTAAATCACATTTTCACAGGTATAATATTTAAACATTATGGCACATTTAAAAATATCGCATGCATTTATCAAACCAAAAATTATCATATTTCAATATTCAATCAACACTGCTTCATCATAAAATTCATTTTAAAGTAAGTTAAAATATAACAAGACTCACCGTATGCTCAGATGTTTTACACACGTGAGCTATCGTTCCATACTAATGGTCCTTGAACTCGGGGTCCTACGTTTAATAATTAAATCATTAGATTTAATATTCTAAAGTCTATAAATATATTTACCTTTTCCAAAATCTTAGTTAGAGAATATTGTAAATAATAAAGTTAAGTTATACAGGGGGTTCGATACTAATTAAGTTTAAAAAGCAGATCCGTATTTTATTTTAAGGTTTATGATAACTACAATAGTTAGGGTACTTGGATGGTTTAATCATGATAAATATCCCATATGTAATAAGGGGTTCTAAAAGGAAAGAAAAGAAAAAGAAAATAGCAATTACCTAATCGGAGGGATTTCAGTCTTTGTTCTCCCTTCTCTCTCCTTTTCTCCTCTTTCTTATTCTTTTCCCTTCTCTGTTTCTATTATTTTCGTATCTCCCTCTCTCTTTTCCTTTCTTTGTGTGTGTAAGTTTTCTGAGAGTTCAGCAAATAAGGAAAGCTGAGGCTTGTAATTATGCTTATACTAGCACCCTACACCTCCTACCCAATGTACACTCACACATGCACGTGCACATGCAGCCTTCTCCCTCTCCTTTAAGTGTCACGCCAACACACTTGCACACCCACCCATACATGCATGCAAGCACGTACACACACAAGCACAGACACCCCCACCATTTAATTAAATTTTACCCTTTCAACCCCCTTCAATTTTTTTTTAATAATAAATTGTCTTTAATTGAATCCCAAAAACTTATGAATTATTCACTTTAATTCCAAATGTATAAATAGCTTAAATTTAATTTTAACCATTTCTATTTTTGTAATAACCAGTAAAGTTAATTTAGGGTTGGGTTATTACAGGGTAAATTGGATTTTTTAAAAATTAATTGCAATTATAATTGATTAAAATTAACCCAATCAATAAAATAGTAACCCAAGTAATATGCGATGCAAGGAAGACACGAAAAAGATAAAAACAAGGTATAAGAAAGTACACCAAAATTTACTGAGATTCAACCACAATGTGTGGTTTACGTCCTCCACAAGACCTATACAAAATCTTCTTCTACTATTGTAATAAACAATTATAAGGTGGGGTGCTGATTTACCAAGTATTTAATTTACTTTTACACAAGAACTTCACTTAAGTTCTTCCAAGTGGTTTTGTCTAAGACCCACTCAATCTTCCAAGTGTTTTTTTTTTCAAGCTATACTCAAACTTACAAGTATACAAGTGTATGAAGGTTATACAAGTGTAAAATAAGCTCTCTAACAAGAGTAGATAAGATTAGAATAACTCAATAAATGCTCACACTTGAGGACTAAAGGATTTTTTTGAGAGTAATGACTTTAAAGCTATTTAATGATCAATCAATACAATAGGCTTGTGTATCTTGTTTATAAATGCATTTGAGCTTTGCATATATGGCTGAAGTAATCTGGTCCGTGGTGTTGTTGGGCTCAGTAAAATCGGATTTCAGAACATCGTTGTGTTCCAAATAACTAGCCGTTATGTGTTGACACCTTTTTATCATTGTGTCAACATCTTAAGCGTTTTTGGATTCATGTGGCAAACATGAATCATCCTAGAAGTGAATTCTGACCGCAAGTGTAGGGTCGACGAAGTAGTTAAAAACTCGAAGTACGAAGATCGATCCTACAAGGAACGTGCAAAAGTGACAACAAGAAAACTAAAACACTATTAGCAATCGTACCCAAATCCTACTTATGCTCCAAAATTAAAAAATAAAATATGATTGTGGATTTTCTTTTGATGAGTTGAACTAAATTTAAATAAAACAAACAATAACAAAAAAAAACGATTTAACTTGATATTAAAAGGAACTCATATCGATCGATCCAATAACGAGTTTCTCGGGAATCTTCAATGAGGATATATACTCAAATCCTTCGACTCATTTGAGTCTTAGATTCGGAAAATTTAACTTGTAAAAGAAATATTCATTACTTACTTCCCCTTAAATAAATCTATTTGTTATGATCATGTTAGTGCATCATCGATCGCATTCACAAAGATGTTATTCGAACATAATAAGACTCCCAAGCTTTCGAAAGTAAATAAATCTGGTTGTTTTAATCATGTAGGATACATCGATCCGACTAACACGAATGTTTATCGAACATAATAGGACGTCCCAGTTTTCGAAAGTTATATAGAATTGGTGAAACAAGGAAAAATAAAAATTAGAAAAATTAACGGTGAAAATATTTTACCTCTATTGTTCATCCTTGATTTACCGATTGACTTTCACAAATCGATTCCCAATAAAGAAAAGTAGCCATTCAGCTAGGGTAAACAAAATCTAAATATTGAATACATTCTAAATTAATACTTATCTACTTATGTAAAATAAGAAATTGATTACTACAAAGCAGCCATTAAAACACTATGATTAAAGTTGACCAAAATTATAAATTAATTTAAAATAACCAAATTTTAATGTAAAAACTACAAAAAGTAATGAACAACTTTGAAAACTAAACTAAGGGGGCTAAGAAAAACCCTAAAACTCACGTCCCCCCTTCAAAGATATAAGGGATATTAGAGGCACTTCCAAATTCGAGTCCTAAACGGATTCGGAACCTTCCCAGGATCTCTTTGGCTTTCGAACTCCCCTTCCTTCTCCAATGGAGCGTCGAACGCGCAGTACAATCTTCGACGTTTACTTCCTGGCGTGCGGATGCTCTAATCCTTCTTCATGGGAGCGGTCGAACGCTGTAGGCAAAAAAATAACTTTCACTCTCGCCTTTTCAAACTGTAAGCACGGGCATCGAACGCTCTTCAGCATTTTTCTTCTGCATTCAGACGCTCAAATCTTCTAGTCAGGCGTTCGAACGTCTTCACAAAATTTCTAAATTTCTCACAACGTTCGATGCTACTTTCTTTTTTCAATGGGGGGTTCGAACTCCTAGGGTAAGTTTTTGCTCAGACCTTTTTTTTTTCTTTGTTTCTTCTCTTTTATTGACTTACCTGCACTAGACTTTAGATACCACTGTAAATATAATATATGATAAAATTAAATAATTAAGACTAGAATAACCAACTTAGGTTAAACGGTATTTAACTACACTTATGCATCCAATCACACACCCCACAACGCTTTTGCTAGTCTCGACACAATTAATAAAGCAAAAGATAATCTCTTTTTTCGTAAGAGTTCCAAAGTCATTTAGTGTATGCATCAGAGCTTACACCCTAGGTTTACCCCTAGTGGACGAGTGGTGTCTCGTGAGGGTTTCAGTGATATACCCACAATTATCACATCATGCATTTATCAAAAAGAATTTACAACAGCTTCTCAAACAAAAAAACAAACAAAAATACAATGCAAGCCATTCAATCAACTCAATCATACAGCAATCTACCAAACTGTTCAAGTGCAAGATAAACGAAGATTCAAGTGTTAAGTGGTGTAGTCGTATTCCCCAAATTTCAACCATTATGCATCCCATGACAACAACCTATAGGCCGCCTCGAATTCAAAACTCACAAGTTATATACACTCTCAATAAGAGAACACAACACAAGTTCTCTCAGGGATTTGCTCATTATTGAGTATGTTTAAAAGTAACGCAAAGAGAGCCAATCCCAATTTTAAAACAGCAAAAGTGTTAAATTCTCGATTTGGCATAGCTTCACGAGGAATGTTTTATCGTTAAGCAACCAGTTGTGAGTTTGACATAATAGGTTTTACTTGAAAGCTTTAATTTAAAATTTTGTGTGTTGTTTGTTGTTTTTTAGTCTGGAGTCTTTCAGTTTTTTTTCTATGCAACTTACGGATACTTGAGGTCATGATTAAAAGAGTGAGTTCAAGAAAACACAGAGAGACGCAGTGGTAATCGATCTCACATATACATTGATCACTACAACATGCCCTTCTTACATGAGCACACAAATCAACGCTTTTCCTTTAAAAACACTTTTTTCAAGCTTTTAACCAACCTTTGATGTGGAGTTTTTTTTTTTCAGCATTGTCTCCCCCAATCATAAATCTACCAACTAATTTCAAAATTTCCTTCTTTTTGATATAGTATATATATCAAATTTACCAAAGAATTTGGGCCCAAAATTGGAAGACGTATGCTATTGGCCTCAAATTTAATTAATAGCATTGTGATAGGTGTAGTCTGTAAAAGGTCCAACACTTCCAACTCAATCACATTAACATGTAAACCAAATCGAGTGTATGAAACTATCAAACAACGCGTTTCAACAAATTTCCTTGAGTAAATGTAAAAACCAGCTCCCAACAAAACGTTCTTGACTGCTAAGCTCACAAAATATAAAATCTTCCCACTTTTCGGGTGCAGTCAGTAGATTTGTAACAATTTTTTATTTCGAAACACGACTCGTGCATAGTGTAAAAAAAGTTCTCCGTCTCTCTCTATATTGCAACAGATAGTAAAGTATCAAGCATGCCAGACTTGATTTGACTAAATACGCTTACAAACATCATATTATGCAATCACGAATTGCTTCAATATCTTTGGAAATACAAAACATTAGAATTCAATTAATGGTCCCAAAAACTAAAAATTCTCAACATATTCACAATATACGAAAGCTCAATCATAAACATTGAATGCAAAGATCATCAGAAATTCAATGGAACAGAAAATAAACCTATTTTTTGCTTGACATGATATGAACCTGTTTTTTTTTTTCAATTTCTAATCATGGGCAGAACCACTTCTGCCCTAAACATTTAATGCCCAGAACATCAAAAACAAACGCATCCATCCAATTAAAGCATTCAACTAACAATTAAAACAATCCAAAATATAGCAACTGATCCAAACATAAAACATAAGTAACCATAACATCCAGAAATAAAGAAAACAATCAATAACTCCTATCCTCGTCGTCATCCTCCTCCTCTTCCTCCGCCATAACGATCAACATGCCCCTTCATGTCTTGGAATATAACGTGTGATGACTGAACTCCTCCTCGCTCAATGACGACAACGGATATTCACTTCTTCACATTCTTCTCTAATTCAAAAATTCAGCCGACATTTTTGCTTACTCATCTCTTTTCTCCCAGATTCAGACATGCTTCTTTTAGCTCTCCCTCCCTGCCTATAGCTGTCCCTCATGTGCCCTCTTCCTTCCGCTCAAGCTTCCTTCTCTTCTTCTTCTTTTGGCCCCCAGTTCGGGACAAAAAAGCTCTATCACGGCCCCTCAGGCTCATCCTAATGAAATCTTCAAAAGGATATGGACTCTTTGTTTTCCGCTTCTTTTGAATACACCTCCGTCAAAATCCCGTCAAGGCACTGAACCCATCTTGTCCGCAGCCTTATATGTGGCGCACAAGATAAAACATGATACGGGTAAGTCCCTGGCCTTTCCAGTAACCAAGATGTGTGCCATGACCAGCCCTGAGCTCGAGCACATTCATGGATACGCTTACGTTTTTAAAAATGAAGCAGGAATGACATGAAAACAGGAAATAGAATCAAAACTTGTCCTTGAGGCTTAAATTGTACACTGCACCTCACCGTCCCATTTGGTCCCCCTCTAAAATCAATTTATTGTTTGATTTACCGCACCGCTCTAAGTTCTGCCTCGCCCACATTAGGAAAGCAAACTCTGGGTTTTCCTCTCTCGGGGAATCTACAAAATTTTCACAGCAAAAAGTGTCGGGAGTCAACCTTTAATTTTTTTTCCCCCGCACCCAACTACAACAATTTCTCCTTACCCTTGTTCAGGCTCGGTTGTCATGTTTGATGTTTTGCCAGAACTCTTGGCACAATGTT
>CM018903.1:15282733-15285233 GCA_009663005.1 Actinidia chinensis
AGTAAAATATTAATCGTAATTATGTAGGACAAATAAAATGTATAGGAATCGATCCGATTAGCCTAAGTAACAAGACGAGCGAGTTTAAAACAATACCCAAGCAAGCAAAGTAAGTAACCTTAATCTCTAAAGTAGAGTAAATTATTTTGATACTATGATATATGCCTGGAAAATTATATTGTGATATGCAAATCAATCCATGGGAATAGATATGAATCTTTTGAAAAGATTTTGTATGTATATGCCAATGTACCATCATGTTCTACCTTTGGAAGGTACTCGGACGGCCGCCCCGACTCAAGGTGTGGGAAATCACGTTATCAAAACCGACTAAGGACGGGAGGTCATAGGGCATAATGTATGTTTTCAAGAATTATGTGACTCAGATATAGTCAAAATAAAAGTTCAAGCATGAATTTTGAACACGTATTGCGAAAGATTAAATGTTTTATCTTCTTCACGCTAGGATATGTTATATGCATCTACCTGGTATTTTATGTTTTGATATGTATGATAAAACCTATGTTAGAGATATGGTTATACGATAAGTAAATGTGCTTAGGAATATGATTTTGACAATATCAGGTGATAAAGGGAAAGCAGTGGAGAAAAAATATTAGAACCATGTTATGTAATAAGAACAACGAATTATGTAGTATAGTTCGGACTAGAAAGTCTGATAGTTTTTGAATATGAATGTATTGAAAGTATGTTGAATGTTAAGACAGGTACAGTCTTCTACCGTAATGGGCATGTATTTCAAATGAATGAATTGAATAGAGTTTTATTGACTCAAAAAATAAATTTATATATTTCGCTTTCGCACACGAAAGTTTTTTAAAGAAAAGAAATAAAAAGTTTTAAAGAAAAAAAAAAAATTTTACGAAGGAAAAATAAGAGTAACGACGCTCGATGCCGCGCGGACCACGTGGGCGTCGGGCGGGTCGTTACAAGCAATTTATCATACCATTTTTCAATATATTCTCCCCCTTTTGTCAATTCATTAAAAGAACTTTGTGACCTAATGATATCTATGAAGCAATTTTAACTATGCACCCATGTAACAAAAAATTCAAAATGACCAATATTTCTCATTCTTACTTAAGGAGATCAATCTCCCCCTATCAATATGCAACTATTCAAATTATGAGATGATAATACACAAGTTACAACAATAAACCATGATAATTAGGCAACTAATCAGATCATGAAGCATAGATATGTAAACATATATATAAGTTATGTAATCCAGAACATTATCCAAAATAGAGTTACAATATCGAAACTTAAACTAGAGTCATAATATCCAAAATAAGAGTTACATGCCAACCAACAAGAATTTGTGCAAGCTGAGATTTGAAAATGTGAGACTAGTGGGGAGAGGCAGGCGGTGATGATATGTGTAGTGGGGTGGTAGATTGTGAAGAGTTGTGTGGTAAAGATACGGGTGGCGATAGAGTCAAGACAAGAGGGGTCTCCACGGTATTTGAAAATTTCTTCCTTTCCCTGTGTCTTAGTGCATATTGGTGACCCGTTTTGCGAATCAGAGAGGGTTCATCAGATTTAGTATTAGACAAGTCCTCTTCTTCTTCCTCAGAATCATCTTCCTCTTGGTCATCCTTTTTTTCTTGTTTATCATCTTCTTTCTCTTCCTCTTCCTCTTCCTCTTCTTCCTCTTCCTTTTCATTTTCTTCCTCCTTTTCCATTGTTCCTTTTCCCACTCTCACTTCCTTTGTCAATTCCCTCACTTTTCGTTCCAAAATAGCAACCTAGTTGCAACATTATCGACTTTTTCGTTTAGATTTTGCAAAAGTTCTTTGAACTAAATCATGAAACCACTCAATTCTGTTTCACTTCCATCAAATTCTTGAACCAACGACTTATTTGTACTCCTACTCCCCGATGGAGACTTTTCTTTCAAAACATTTTCTTCACCCTTTTTCTTGGACGATTTAGGAGTCCATTTGTTGTTTTGTAATACGTACCCCATTCTTTTCAATGTTTCTAATTGTATTCATCACTTATTGCCTTGGGGATTTGCTTCTTCTCATTGTTCAAGTCGATTCTGACATACTTGAACACTTTGGTCATAAATATTCCATAGGGCAGGCTAACTTTGTTCATGGTAGCCATAAACATTTGGTCCAAAATAAACAACGGCAAGTCGATCTTAGCATCAGTAATATACGCCCACAAAAGATAGTTCTTTATCCATAACGTGCTCGTACTTTACGGTTTTGGGAATGAACATGGTGCCGACGAAATGATGAACTAACTCAACTCGAGAGGCAGGTCATTATCAATCGGTTGTACACATTCGTCTGTGTCTTGTCCATAGAGCGCACTTAGTTGTTCCTTTCGAGTTATGTTTTCTTTATGAATTTTACCACTAACCCCTATTCCCAAAAAAATTCAATCATAGATCTATCCAACATAATGGACACTTCCCTTGACATAACTGTCAATCATAACACTATTATACTCTCTAGTGGCATTAGTA
>CM018903.1:15307733-15312733 GCA_009663005.1 Actinidia chinensis
GAATCATTGCACATTGTATTTAGGTGTCAACACTTCTTGTACCAGGTGTTGACACTTCATTTTCACAGATCAAGTCTTTGGCTACTAACATCAGGTATCGACACTTCTGTATCAGGTGTTGACACTTCTCACTAGAATGTATCTCTTTGATTTCCTTGGCCATTTGGTCATGAATTCATTTCACGATCTTCGAGATTTCTCTCCCAAGGATGCGCATGATCTTCATTTGCTTCATTCAAGAGAGATTCATGATTTACACCTACATTTGCCTAAGACTTTATCAGATTTATCAGTATAGCTCCCAAGTCTTCAGGTGTCGACACTAGGTGAACATGTATCGAGACTTTCTTGCCCAAAAAGTTTAACTTTGCAAGATCTTTTTGAGTTAGTTGACCTAATGAATAGTATACGATCTGCATGCTAAGTAGACACATTAGCTACTAACATAATATTTTGTTATCATCAAAATCAAGGTATTGAGACAACAAATTCAATAACATGTGTCGACACCTCTTATGTGTTGTCTAAAGTCACTGGTTGCATGTGTCGACAATTCAAGAAAATGTATTGATATTTGAAGCCTTCTTTCTTCAGTTTATACACACTGTCTCCATGTGTCGACATGTCAAAGTCATGTGTCGACTCTTGATCATCAGTCTTCCCAAATTTGTTGACACCTCAGTATTATATATTGACACTTCATTTCCAGATTTGCTATTGTCTTCATGTGTCAACACTTCCAAGTCATGTGTCGACACCTTCAACTCTAGAATCAATTCTTTGGACACTGTTTTCATGTGTTGACACTTCCAAGTCATGTGTCTACACCCTTAATTCTGATTGCTCACTATGCACGTGTCGATTATTCAACCCGATATGTCGACATTTCTATTTTTGATTATCTACTGTTCATATCTGTCGACTCTTCAAACCACATGTGTTGACACTTCAATTCCAGATTCATATCTATTATCTTCATGTGTCGACACTTCAAGAACGAGTGTCAACTCCTTAAGTGTTTCTAGGTTTCATGTGTCAATACCTCTTGCCTAGAACATACTTCAATGTTATCCTTGTCCATTTGAGCATCAACAAATAGTTATGATTCTAAGAGATATTAAAGCATAAGATGATCTGGACACTAATTAGAATCATTAGATCATTAAGACAATGTTATATTGTCATCAAAATCGAGGTATTGAGTTAACAAGAGAGGATATCACTTATGAGTTAATTTATTAGTTTAGTTATTGAAATAGGGATCCGGAGGATAAGTTATTTATCGAAATGAAGACTTATTGTTTTGATAACTAAATGTGAAATGAATTATGAATTATAAGGGTTAAAAATAATTAAGTTTTGGTAGACAGTTAATTAATCTAAACCTAATTATTGGAACCCATAGAGAGAAATTTTAATTACAGTGATAAAATATCGATAAATGGTATTTTAATCATTTTTTATAGTGCAATCCAAATTATTTAGTGCAATTAATTTTAAATTAAGTTATGAGATAATTAGGATATTTAGTAGTTTAGTTGGAGCTAAATTAGGATTCTCTAAGATCCCTATCCTTTCCCTAGTAGGAGACTTAGTCTATATATATGATATATGGGCTTTCAATCTAAATAAAAATTCTCTATAGTATTTTTTAAGAGAAAATCTGAGAACCTACACTCTAAATAGATTGATTAGGATTGCGAGAAAAGGAAGAGAAGATCAAAGGGTCTAAGAGACTAGAATAACAAAGTCCTAAAATGTTTAGGATTAGGGTTTGTAAAATAAATCCAATAAGAAATCACAGCCAATGCAAGGTGCACCACGCAGCCATAGAAAATCGCTGCAAGTAGCAGCCCATGAGATCGGCAAGCCGCTGTAGGCAGTAATCCATGGGCATGGAAGCAGAGCAGCCCGTGACAGCCATGGGTGTGGCTGCACCAGGATAATAGTGACAAGGTTGTAGGGGCAACAACTAGCAAACTAGAGGTAACAATCAACGCAGGCAAGGCCAGGGAAGGTAGCATTGTAGGCGACAATACTATAAGAAAATCCAGCAAACTGCACGTGTCCAGCAACAAATTTAAGATACTCTGAACCCTTTCTTTATCAATGTTGTACAATTTAAATGGTTTTGAGATCTAAAAGAAGAAAAAAAATTAAAAATTGTGCTTCTGCTGCCAGATACTATCCCTTTCAGATCCAGCAAGCTTACAACTACCATCAACCATTGTGTAGCCACCACAAGTATCTATTTTTGATTTCTCTCAAACATTTCCATTACTCACACCCCCACAATTGGCACCATTTGTAAGAAATCGACCTTATACATCTGTAATACACCTTTAATGGCATCCGAAAGCACCAACGACGGTGGAAGTAGCCTTGAAAATCATTAGGGGCATCCTTTTGTGTCCGACACTCTAAGCAAGAGAGAAAATACAATATTGTCCAATGCCTAGAGGCGGCCAAGGGCCTTTTTGGGAAAATGTCAAGTCAGTTGCCCCAGAAAACTAAGAAGATAGCCAAGACACAATAACTAGTGGAGATGTTTTCTCGACCGAAGGATGACGTTAGGCAAATAGAATGAGCTTCAGGGTCTTCTTCTTGGGGTGATGGCTCATTCAAAAGATGTAAGGAAAGAACAACAGACAATGAAGGGCATGATCGTGGTGTTCAAAGAATCAATCTACAAACTCCTAACCTGAATCCAAGACAAGCCATATTACTAAAAGCCTGCCCCCATGGTAGGAGATCTAAAAAAGTGCAATCAAAGGTGGAACTGCGCCTTTCACAAAGAGAAGAGCACAAAATTGAAAATTTTTGAGCCCTTAAGACTATTCTTGATCAGGTCGTTCAAGCTGGACACCTAAAAGAATATGTTGATCGAAAAAAGACTAAGACAGAGGAAGCCGAGGTCAGACCCACAACTACCATTGGCTGAATTTTTCCATAATAAATAATAAGGCTGAGTACGAAGATTTCATTGAGGGACTTTAGTCTTCCTGCAAGTTAAATTTTCTCGAGTTCTATATTTTTAGTTACTCAAAATGGGTGGTCAACCAGGTCATTGGAAAATTTGAAGCTCGAGGAGCTAAGATGGCTAAGTATTTGGCAATCGCGAAGACCCTCCTCTCCGAATTTAGAGCAACCCAGTTAGAGCAAATGGAGAGGGATTTAAATTCACATGCAGATACATTGGCAGGCTTGGCATCGGTTTTGGAAGGAGGCACTGGACAAAACATTGCAGTTGATCTGATCTCGGCTCCTAGCCACAAAATCTATCATGAAATTGTACTAGTCAACACTGAGTTGGGACTAAGCTGAATGAACTAGATAGTGGAATTTTCATGCCATGACAAGCTGCTTAAAGATAAAAGGGAAGCACACAAACTTCAAAGTAAGAGCAACACATTTTTAGATCTCGCTCACGGGAGACTTATACAAAAGGTCTTACTTGGAGCCTTACCTATTGTGTGTTCACCTGAGCCTGGTCGAAGAGGTGCTATTTGAATTTATCAAGGTATTTGTGGATTGCACTCAAGGGGAAGATCGCTCGCCCCCCAAACCTAAACCAGGGGAATTGATGGCCCTACATGTAGAAAGATGCTCAAGTGTACATCTGCAAATGTACAAAGTGTCATCTCTTCACTCCCCTCATTCATCAACCAGCTAGGGACTTAACTCCTCTCACCAGTCCATGACCCTTTGCTCAATGGGGAATAGACATCATGGGAGTCTAGCCCCGAGCTCTAAAAAAAAAAAAATTCTTTTGGCAGCCACGGACTATATAACTAAGTGGTGAAATCCAAACCATTAGCCTAAATCAAAGAAGTGGATGTAATCAGATTTATCCGTATAAATATCTTATCAAGGTTTGGCATCCCCAAAGTATTTGTATCAAATAATAGAACGCAGTTCATGGACCGAAAAGTCAAGGACATGTTGGATGATCTAAATATAGAATTCTACACTCAACACCAAGCTACCCGCAGTGTAACGTGCAAGCCGAAGAGACCAACAAAGCCATCATGAACGGGATCAAAAAGAGGCTGGCAAGTGGGTCAAGGAACTACCAAATATTTTGTGAGCTTATTAGACCATACCACAAAAAGCAACAAACGAAATGCCTTATTCTTTGGCTTTTGATTTCAAAGTTGTAATCCCACTGGGGGTCAATTTGCCCACAATACGAACCAAGGCTTATACGACATCAACAATTAAGAAGTTCTAGTTCGGGACATCGACCTTGCCGACGAATGAGGATAAAATACACTAGTGCAAATTGTCAATTATCAAAAACAATTGGTGAAAACATACAACTAGAAAGTCTAGCACAGAGAATTCTCATTTTGAGGAAAGTTATTGAAAACACCAAGGACCTAGCGAACGGGAAGCTCGGTCCCAATTGGAAAGGTACATACAAGAAGACTAAGCTCACCGGAATAGGTGCTTATCATCATGGGGACCTCGAGGGTAAGCAAGTCCTGAGACCTTGGAAATCCGAAAACTTGAGGAAATTCTACCATTAAAATATAATTTTTTTGTACCAAGCTTGTATTTATAAATGTTCATTAAATTTTTGATTGTCAAAACTTTGTTTGCCACATTTGATAAATATAGTTTTTTTTAACTCTGCAAACAGTCTATCATTTCATGAGTTTTCGAATTGTAAGTTTTTAAATACTTTGAAAATGTACAAAGTTTGGCTGAGGTTTCATAGTTTGATGCTATGAGTTTGAGAATTTTTTTCTAAGTACAAAATTTTTCAAAATGAATTTAAACTGACATACATTCCTCGTTGGGTCTAAGTATGAGCTAATGAGGTCCTAACAAAAAATGCAAGATTAGTCACCGATGCTTAAGTATGAGCTTGAGATGTCTTAAAATAGCAAGAAACTAGCCGACGAGTTGCTCAAGGCATACACAAAACTTAATGACAAGTTGCCTGAGAAATAGCAAATTTTTTCTAAGGCATGTGTATGTTCAATCAAGAAGAGACA
>CM018903.1:15325233-15330233 GCA_009663005.1 Actinidia chinensis
TATAAAAATCAACTTCAGCCATCCAATTTTTAGTATATTCTATCATCTCAATTTAACATGTTCTCTTTATTTTATCCCAAAAGTTATACATATGTCAATCTAAGGCCCAATTTAAAATATTACTTAGATTCCACTAATCCAATGTGGCCTAATTAATTTACCGAAATCAAATTTTTTAATATAAATATAATAAAAAAAATTTTGAAACCTGACAACTGCCACTACTTAAAAAAATTCGTCCTCGAAATTAAACAAAACATACCCGATTTTAAAAATGATCTGGATACTTTGCGTGAACTCTGATTCGCTTTCCTACGTAGTTCCTCTACACCATAATGAAGCTATAAACCTTCAACAATTAGATAGTCTTTCCCTCAAAACCAATTGATTCCCTCGTTCCAACACACGAATCGGTGCTCCTCATACGTGGACCTCTTCATTGACGTCATAGATCTCCTAATTCAAAACGTAGACGGATCAGGCTCATATTCCGCAAACATGGAAATATGAAACACATTGTGGCACATTGGCCACTGGTGGCAAGGAAGACGGTATGCCACGGCCCCAATACGATCACGAATTCAAACGGCCAATGAACCTTGGTGATAGCTTGCCCCCGCTATGCCCAAAGTGATAAAACCCTCTTAGGTGAAACCCTCAAGAATACGTGACAATATAGCCAAACTCCAAATGAATTTCCTCCGGTAGCATAACCTCTTTTGACGGGACTTTGTGCCGTGGAGTAACGTTTCTAATCAATACTACCTTATCAGTCGTGTCACGAACCCAATTCGATTTTGCAAGCCATGTTTCTCCAACGTCGGTCCAACAAAAGGCACTTTCGTCAGGGGACTACACGGTCTTCACGTCTACCGCTCAAAAGGTCATCCCAATCACTCGTCTGATAAACTATGGCATACGCAGAATTCCATCTAAATGTAGATGATACTCCCATGATCACCCAAAGTCGAAGTACACCTGCCCGACTAACATGTTCTCCAAAATCTAAATAGTATGTCAGCGAGGATGCATCCTTTCAAAAGAGCCGATGTAAAACGCGATCTTATCGGAAATATAGATACTGGAACTACGGGTGAAGTGAGAAAACGTTTCACGAACGTAAATGACTCCAAGATCCTCTCCATAGTTGATAACAATATGGCGAGAAAATGCACGGATTTAGTTCCAAACGATCAACTATAACCCAAACAGCGTCGTGCCCCTCTCATGACCTAGGTAACCCGTACGAAATTCATAGTGATATGTTACCCCATTTTCACTCCGCAACGGTAGTGTTGTAGTAAACCTGTCGGTTTCCTGATGTTCGTCGGCTTTCACCTTCTGACAAGTCAAACCTCTAGAAACGAACAATGCAACGTCTTTCTTCATTCGCCCCACCAAAATTGGCGACACAACACCATGATACATCTTCGTCCCTCTCAGGATGAACTGGAGTCGTGAATGATGAAACTCACGAAGTATGTCCCGTTTCTACTAGCAACAGCTCCAAATAATCTAGACTTATACCTCAAATCCTGATTCTCATGTAAACCCATCTGTAGGTCCTACACCTCTAGCAATTGCGGTCGCAAATAGTCTTGCCTCCACATCTTGTTGTTTGTGCCTCAAGGACCCTACTATGATTGATGGCTCTATAGACATGTGGAAAACTAGCATACTCTCAACCCGTTCACTGAGAAGTAAGTCAATTCACCGATTCCTGAAGCATTTGCCACTCACCCAGTGGAATACTCTCCAAAGGCTATAGCTTTCCTACTAAGCGCATCAGCCACAACGTTGCCCTTTCCTGATGATAGTGCAATTTCGCAAGTCATAGTCCTCATGTACTCTCCATCCAACAAACCGCTGCCCCTCAATTCAAGTCTTTTGGTGAACAAGTACTTCAATCCTTGTGGTCGGAAAAATTTCAATCAAATCCAACCGCTCTCCATACAAGTAAGCCCCCAACTTTTTAAAGCGAAAGATAACAGCGCAAGTTCCAATTCATGAGTCGGATAATTTTGTTCGTTGCGTCTTCAACTGATGAGAACCATACTCAATCACTTTACCACCCAACTGCATCAACACACAACCAAGCCATACGTGAAGCATCACAGTACACGATATACCCCAACCCCTCGCTCAAGTATAACAAGAATGGGTCCGAAGTCATTATCTCTTCTTAAGTTTTCTTGAACAAGAATGCTCGCATCATGAATTGTTACAAACAAAAACGATCTCCTTCCTCGTACGTCAAGTCATTGGTGCCGGCAATCGTTGAGAAAGTCCTCTACAAATCAGTTTATAGTAATTAGCTAAACCCAAGAACTACGAATTCAAATACAGTCTTTGGTCGTTACCATCATAATACCTCAATCTTTGATGAATCAATTACCCGCTTTACAAACAACATGGACCTAAGAAAATTACCTCAGGTAACCAAAAACTCACATGTTGCTAAGCTTAGCATACAAGCGATGCTCTTGCAAAGCGTGCAACACGATCCTGTAAATGCTCCTTATGCGACTTAATTGATGGCGAAATAGATTAACGATTCATTAGAATACGACCACGAAAACGGTTAAGAGATGAATTGAAGATACGATTATCAAATCCATGAAGTTGCTGGCACATTCGTAAGACCAAAACGATCACAAGAAACTCATTTAATGCCCGTAGCGTGAGCGAAAAGCCCGTCTTCGCAATGTCCCCCTCCTATTAATCGCAACTGGTGTGATTGTTTTGGGGTTTTTGGGGCGGATAACGACTCAAATCGCTCTTCGAGAAAACAACTTGAACCTTTCAGTTGGTTCAAAATAAGTCATTGATACTCAGAAGTGGATACGTATCTTTATCGTTCACGCGGTTCAATCGTTGGTAATCTTACACATTCTAAGTGACCCATCTTCTATCTTAGCAAATAAGGCCGAAGCTCCCCACGGCGACTGCACTAGGTCAAATAAAGCCCTTACCTACAAGTCTGAAATCTTAATCTGCACTTTCAAATCTTGTAACTCTGTCGGCGCAAAACGATAGGTCGTACTGAGATGGGAGTAGTGCCCGATATAAGATCATGGAGAACCGCATCTCCGATGCGGGCAGGTGGAACTCTATCAAATCTTCTAGAAAGATAATTTCCTGAACAACTCGCAATACGACCTGGTGGTAAAACCCATACTAACTACAACTACTTCTCGTCGGCCCAACAAGCCAAAGAAAAAATCAACTCATCTTGTCTACGCTCCATTGTAGACGATGGGAATGAAACCCTCACCTCGCTCTCCCACACAGTGGGAAATGATACCTCCTTTAGGTGTAACGAAAATGTGAACTCGATGACGACACTGTCTACTTCGTGGCATGATAACCGTCAACCATCCATCCCAAGGATATATCAAACTCGTTCATATCTAACACAATAATCGACACACGAACGTCTATCCTGATTTCAATCTCGCAAGATCTCACAAGCGCTCAAGATTGTCCTACCTCCCACGGAGTGTCTAACATAAGCACTGCATATCTAATACTTACCTTCATCCCTATGCCAAGCACATGAATGAAGCAATGAATGATTGTGATGCTCCCCGTGTCGTGAAACACACGAGCCCACGAATTAATATAAGTAAGTACCACCACTCGTAAAATAAGAGTAATCCAATTGTTACTTTTTTTTGCTGTCCAACTGTCCCCCGACTTCTGCTGTGTCATAGCGTAAACCGTCCCCTGCATCCTCTGACTCTGCTGAGTTACAAGCCTGTGCTGGACTTTGATTAAGTCCTATACTGATTGTAAATCACTTAAGGTGGCCCTCGAGGTCTGAACTTGTCACCGACGTAGGTTGTTTGATCCATAAGCACTCTGATTTTTCCCTCTAACGTCTACTGTCGCTCTATATGACCAACCTGTCCACACTGAAAGCAAGTAGGTGACTCCCCTTGTAACTAGGGATTGCCTGTCCTGGACATGTGGAATTGTCCCCCTATTGTGACTGTTGCGTGCTACTCTCTTCAGTTGGGTAGTCCTATAACCACGATGACCCATTGATGACAACCAAAATCAAATCGGCTCTCCACCGATATGTTTGGCCAGTACATACCACCAAAGTGGCAAGTTAAAAGACCATCGTAGGATAACTGTCTTGCTGTTGTAGAACTCTTACATGCTTCTTAAAAGAACGCTCTTCAACTGGTTGCATAGTCCCCTCACACTGTGACTTAGTATTTTGAAGCTTCCTCCTAGTCTCATTCAAAGTCCCTCATGGCCGCCGCTGGCTAACATAGTATGGAGTAAACTTTGATCAAATTTCCAGTGATCATTATTCCTTATAGACGGTCGAAGCTCCCGTGCATAAACTGTTTCGCTTTCTCCTCTGCTAATCGTACAAAATGCTTTTTCAAACCTTGACAAACTAGTAACCTTGACCTCATATTGAGCCACAGTCTCATACTCCCTGAACCAAATTAATAATTCATTCTCTCAATGCCGATTCCTTAGTCGTGTCCGTAAAATACTTGATCCAAGAAAGCCTTCTGAAGACTCTCACTTCTTTGCTACACTTCCTCCACCGTCTTCGGCACCATTTGGAGGGCATCCCCTGGCAATGATAGGATACAACAATACCCCGTAACGCTTTCTCAGTTACCAAGATTGTAATCCAACGCTCTTTATGACTTGTTAAGCCATCTTCTGCAACACGATCCGTTCTCCCTTAAATGTTGGTGGACGTACTGAAGAAAGCCTTCATGGCCGTAGTAGCCCTACTTTCCTTTCACCGTTCTAACCGGCACTTGCATATTTGCACAAGTGTTCGCGCACCACTTGCTCCAATGGCGGTGAACACTCCTTGCATAAATTCTGCACCACCCAAAATCGTAGCTAGTGGCACACCTCCAACATTCCTCATTTTCTACAGGACGCACTTGCCCTTCCTCCCATCACCCTCACCACTCTTGGTGATCATCTCCTCATCAAATTCCTACAGCCCCGCGTGCTCCACG
>CM018903.1:15350233-15355233 GCA_009663005.1 Actinidia chinensis
TATCTTCTTTTTTTCTTTTTTTCTAATTTTTTTTAATTATTATTTTTTATTTTTCTGTTTTATCTACTTTTTATGATGATTGGATGATTTACTACTTTAATTTATTTTTGTTATATTTTGTAATACCTTTGTGATTTGCTACTTAAATGAATTGCGTCTTATCTCATCTATCAAACGTATATTTTACCAATAATGTGTGTCTCGCTTCTGACGCAGGACAACAATAAAATTGGTGTTCTACGATTTAATCGATATCAAAAAAATAGGATAAACGTAACAAGAAGGTAGAATGGGAGGGGGGGGGAAGAGGCGGACGGAAGAACAGAATCGAAGGGTGGAGACGGAAAAAACAGTGTCTTTTTTTATTTAAATCATCAATTACTGTTGTTCATAACAAAAACCTCATTTAAATAGACAACCCTAACCCTAAAACAAGTACGAAAAAATTGGGCCCAAATACAATAGGCCCAAAAATCAATAAACCTAAACCTAAATACATTAAAGTTCAAAACAATAACCCAAATAAAACAGTCCACTAGAGTCTAATAAAATAAAATTAGCCCAATGGGCTATGCATCAGGTCAGTGATAGTCCACATCTAGCCTAATGCAACTGGGTAAGGCCTTCTTGGATCTTCGGCCAAAAAAGGTAATACGGAGTCTGGATACGGTCCCCACCAACTCTACCAGGGTGGAATAAAACTCGCACTCCGTCGAGTGTATCGCTGGGACGACTCTGATAATACTCAAAGAGGTCGATGTCAATCTGCTGTAAATCATCGCTGGTAATCCAAGTGTCGTCAGAACAGGACGGACGCTCCAACAAACCAAAAGCGCTGAACATCCCATCCTGGTAGAAATATTTGCTCATCTTAAATAGCATCAATAGTTCTTTAGGTGCAGGGGAAATTAGGCAATGTGCGGTGTAATATCGGAGGTAGTAGGGTTATCAAATTACGGTTCATGGGTAGGCTCAGAAAATGGATCGGTAGGAACATCAAAATGACCTTTAAAAGCAATCAAGTCCTCAATATTAACAGTGAGCTTATACCAGACTCTGGGGGCATGTCAATAAAATATGCATTAGGCCCAATCGTTCAAAAACTTTTGAACGTCCAGCATTACGCAGCACACAATTTCCTTGCATACCAGAAGGATACCGCTCGGGGCGAAATACGAACCATAACATAGTATCCTACTTGGAATCCGACGACGTCGATGTGATCTGAATCAGCTTAAAATATGAAAATCACTATCATTAATACTTTTTGATCTAATCATGAATTCTCTGAGGGTCTAGCAAAGATAGCTGACTCGGACACCCTCGTAACAATAGTAGGTGGCGGAACATAGGGCAACACATCTACTGCAGTTTCCTAGGGCTTAAACCCGTGAACAACTTCAAAAGGACTCATAACAATAGACCTATTAAACAGAGAGGCTTATTATAAGCAACTGAGCAGTAGGAAGAATGGAAATCCCAATTCCTATTGCTATCCCCAACCAAAACACCAAAGGAGATCCAAGACTGCGATGACGATCAGTTTGGCATCAGTTTGGGGTGGTAGGCTGTGGAGAATTTGAGTTGAGTGCCTACCATGGCCAAAGGGTTTCAAGTAACTCATGAAACGAACATCACCCTATCAGAAACGATGGACTTAGGAAACCATACCAACTTGACAATCTGCACTAAAAGTAAAGTTTCAAATTGAAGAAGCATCCCCGAAGTCTTCGTACATGGATTTAAAATGGGCCCATTGAAAAACGGTCTACAACTACCAAAATAGAGTCGTATTCCGAAATGTACGAGGGAAGACCCGACACGAAATCCATGCACATTCTTGCCAAGGACAATCTAGCATAGGAAGTGGTAGGAAGACCAGTGTTTTGCTACGATGTGGCCACTTGACATGGTGCGACATGAGACACAATGTTGGCACGTCTTGTTGGGAGTTTAGGCCAATAAAATTGACGCTCGACTTCCCAATGGTTTTATTCACGCCCAAAATGTCCACAAAGGCCACCAGCATGAATCGTCCCATACTAAGAAATCTCTCTAGAAGTGGTGGGGAGACATAGCTTGGTAGCGCGAAATAAGAATCCTTCGCAAATGATATAATCATCCAGAGAGATGGAGGATTGGAGCTCAGGGCTGAAATAGAGTCGCGAACATCTTGACCAGATTCATAATCCTCCCTTAAGTCGTTCAAAATCCAACAACCCTTGGCAGCTAAAGAGCGCAAGGAGAAATGCACGAGACTAAGGGCATCAGCGGCTTTATTCTCAAATCAGGAACGATGTTTTAGCACAAACGTGTATCTTGAAGAAAATTCAAGCAGGGGGGGGGGGTGGGGAGGGGGGGGGGGGCGGGGGGACAGCGACCATGGCGAGAATTTTAACTTCTTTTGGGAGTTGAGATAACGTTAAGCTTCATGATCCGAATAAAGGACAAATTCATGCGGCAGTAAATCAGTCTCCAAAAGCGCAATACTTGAAAACAACCACATAGAACTCTTATCATGAATGGAGTAGTATCGTTGGTTTCGCGTAATTTAATTTCTCACAAAGAAGCACGGGAGTCGCTCGGACTCAATACCCCACCTTTAGACCAATACCAGGAAGCATCACACGCTTACTCAAAAAACTCTCGAAAAATCTGAGGCGCATAACAGGTGCTTCCGTCAATTTTCTTTTTTATCTCCCCAAAGCTTGTCTCGCATTTTGTCCATTGGAAATTCACCTTTCTTTAGGCAATCAGTAATGGGGGACTGAGGTGTAAAATCTCGAATGAATCGACGTAAAAGTAGGCGAGCCATTGAAAGCTCGAACGTCATGAATAGACTTGGCTCGGGCCAATCGACGATAGAAATTTTGGAAAAGGGTCAGCAGAAACGCCTTGGCTGAAACACGATCCTAAGAAAAGACAACACTATCAGTGAAAAAATGAACATTTTTTAGATTGCGGTTTAAAGTTTTTCTTTTTGAAGTGTAGCGCAACCTGAGACGATCGTTAAAGTTTTTGCTCCTTGATTACTATAAATGCGGATGTCATAAAGGACACGACCAAAAATGTGCCCATAAGGCCGGAGTTACTGAGCCATCACTCGCATGAATGAAAGTACTTGGAGCTTAGAAAGGCCGAATGGCATCATGGACTAACCGTCGTACATACAAACCCATCTTTGTCTGGAAGGCAGTTTCCAATATCCCCAGGACGGATTCGAAGTGATGGTATCCACTGTTCCGGGTTCATTTGGAAAAAACAGTGGATCCAACCATCCATGTCAAACAATCTCAATTCTAGGGATAGAAAAACGGTATTTATTTGATAGTGATTTTATTAATTGCGCGACTACCACGACATCATTCTACAGGAACCGTCTTTTTTTAGGGGTTAGAGTGCGGGCACGACACACGAACTCGTACTCTCACTAACGAAACCACTTGTGCAAGAGACTCCCCAATCTGGCGCATGCAACTCAGATTTTCATAGGGGTCATCCTATAAGAGGCAAAGGAAATGGGGGAGAGTAGCTCCCGGAACAAGATCAGGAGGGTGGGAATGTAACAGCTCGGCGGTTAAATGGTCAGGAAGATCTACGGGAAAAACATCATGGAATTCTGGCAGCTAGAAGTACTTCCCTAGGAGAGCGTATCCGATTCTCTGTGGAAGAGAGCATCATGCGCCACTTACTTACTGACAAATAAAATGGATTGATCGTGATCTCTCTTTCGAACTCTTCGGACTGATAATGTGCAAGTCTTTGCCATTGGTTGAATTTTCTGTCTTTGTTTTGAAGCAGCTGTGGTTGAAAGCGGGTGTAGCTTGTGATCGCTTGTTCTTCAAAACAAAGGACGAGAACAAGATTTGAGTGTCCCTAATAGTGACCATCCATGTCAAGAGCCAGGACGACCCAAATAGTGTCCAAACATCCATAGGAACCAAAATCGCACCAATTTTGTCCACTCTAGAAAAAGGATCTGACTTGGGACAAGACATCTTTGCTTATGGAAAATTGGACGATCTGTGTCAACCCAATGAGACATGGTACGGACTAGGATGGGGAACGGGTTGAACCCCACGCGGGAGGGGAGGAGACAGGGGATGAGAAACCGCATTGATACACCTCCCGCTATCTATAATGGACCTTTGCAATCATTTCTCCACATTGATTGTACGTTGTAAAAGATCGCATTCGCCTCCAACATGTCTTCTTTGCCTGTGTCAAGCACACCTAACAACGGCCTAAGGTGCTGACATCTCCGCCCCACAATCCTCGTCAGACTCGGAAGATTTTCCAAGTCGGGCTCCTAAAGTTGCTCTGTCATATCATCCCCTTCATAGTTCTGACTAATGTGAGTTGGACAAAGAGAGTTCGGTTGCCACAATTGGCGCTTTGGGACCAAACCTTGCATTATAGCATTGAAACGAGACTTTCATCCATGGGGATAGCTAAAATGCCCTTTCTTTACCGTCTCAGAGAAGAGGTTTGCAGTCTTGGGTACTGGACTAGCGGGGGTAGGTAGCAGGAGGCAGGGGTGTTTAGCCTCTCGAAACGACGTCCAAAGCTAGGTTGTTGCGACCATCTCATAGTGTGAACAAAGGTGTCTGCTGGTCAAGAGTTCAACTTCCCGTTAGACAAGTCTTTTCTAAGGTCGTCATTTAGACCTGTCGGAAACGACTTAGGGTCATTCTTTCATCCTCTCTGAGGTCGCAACGCATAAGATATTCTTCAAAACTGCGGGGGCCAACATACTCGGAGCTGGTTTGGACCCTTGACGAAGATGTTCACTTATCTCGCATATCCACCTTGTTTAGGACTGAGGGGAGATATTTTTCTTCAAAGATTCTTTCATTCTCAACCCAATCAGTTACGGAGGTTATCGTCGCTGCTCAGTACCTCTGCCAAAAAAGTTTGGCTCTGGTGAAGTTTCATTTTAGCGAACCGGACCGTTCCTATCACGGACAAATTGTACACTCAAGAAGTGGGTCCATCTCACG
>CM018903.1:15377733-15400233 GCA_009663005.1 Actinidia chinensis
TAAACCTCGCCATGGCAATATATATAATCAAGCGTTTCATCTTTTGGTGATCAAGATACCTTGTTAATGACTGGGCAATCCTAACATTGGTGATAACAAAAACAACGATTAAATTGCCCTATCATTTTCTCAATGAATGGGCACTCTTTGATAGGGCGATAACCACACCGGACATAAACTTTTAAAATTGGCGACATAATCACACAAGAGATTTTATTATTAAAATAATTCTTATCAACTAGAGATTGGCGAGTATAACAATGATTTTGTCGATTAAAATCATACATATATGGAGATTTTGGCAAAATCAAAACTATGGCGATCTGGGCGACCATATGGATTTTGGTGATCATATGGCTGGCGATACCACACTGCGTAGGCAAGCTTCTTCTTATGGTGACCAGCAAGACTACTAGTAATATTTCTTCAAATGCTCTACGTTCCAGGGGTGAGGTAGTGCTTTCCCACTCATGTCTTCAAGCCAATATGTTCCCAACCTAGAAACTTTAACAACTTTGTATGGGCTTTCCCATATAGGACCTAGCTTCTCAACATTGAGTCCTTTTGTAGACAAAGTTACCTTCCTTAGGACTAAGTCACCAGGCAAGAATGATCTGTGCTTGACTCTCTAGTTGTAGTACTTGGCAACCTAGTGTTTATAGGCTACTTGGCGTACCTCGCTCCCTCTTTTCGTCGAGGAGATCAAGGTTGAATCTCAGCTCTGTTTCATTGTTCTCTTTGTCAAAATTTGAGGTCCTGAAGTTTGGCATTCCTATCTCTACCAGTATAACAAATTATGTCCCATATACCATAAAAAATGTCATCTCGCCTATAAGGATCTTGCTTGTAGTGTGGTAAGCCCATACTATGCTTGGAAAATCTTCGGCCCATTCATTTTTGGATTTTTCTAACCTCGCTTTTAGATTTCTCAAGATTATTCTGTTGGTGACTTCTACTTGACCATTTGCTTGAGGATGACCAGGTGAGGAGAAATGATAGGAGACAACGAGGTTCAAGCAAAACTGCTTGAATCTATCGTTGTCGAATTGCTTGGCATTGTCCTCGATAATAACCTTCGGAATTCCAAATTGACAGATGATGTTTTTCCATATGAAATTTTTGGCGTTCTTCTTTGTGATCTTGGCAAGAGACTTGGCCTTTATTCATTTTGTTAAATATTCTATGGCAACGCTAAGAAACTTCCTTTGCAATGGAGCTTGAGGCAGTGGTTCAAGTATATCGATTCCCCATTGGGCAAAGCCCATGGACTACTCATTTGCACCATCTCGGTATGGGGGAGATGACTCACCAGAGCAAAACTCTAGAACTTAACACATTTTTCGGTGTATGAAGTGGCATCTCATTCTATCTGAGGCTAAAAATACCCTTAGCGAACAACTTTCTTGCCTAGTGATAGCACCCCTGAGTGGTTTTCGCATATGCCTTTATGAATCTATCTGAGAACATATTCTGCTTCTTCAAGTCGGAGACACCTTCAGAGTGGTCTTGAGAAGGATCTCTTGTATAGAATTTCATGAAGAAGGCAGAATCTAACAGAGATCGATACTAGATTCAGCGAGCTTGGAGTTTGTCTGATGGCAATGTTCCGTGCTAGAGGTATGTAGTAATATCATCAATCCACGTCGGTCCTGCTTCTGTTTGACATATGATTTTGGCAATCTTAATACTTGGGTTAGGCAAGAATTCTAGAGGTGTATTCCTGTCCGAGATAAAATCAAAAGCTGAGGCTAGGTTAGTCAGGGTGTTAGCCTTCCTATTCTTTTTTGGAGAATTTGGCAAATTTTGAAGTCTCTGGTCTTTCTTGACAGGACCTTCACTTCTTCCAGGTAGGACACCATTCGATGATCTTTGGCGAGGTAATCTTCTTGTACTTAGCTTACCATAAGCTGAGAGTTACTAAAGGTGTCCAATGATTCAACCCCCAATTATGTTGCAGCCCTAAGTCTGGCGAGGAAAGCTTCGTACTTTGCTTCGTTGTTTGTGGCTTTGAACCCTATCCGTATAACGTACTCTATTTGCTCGATATAAGGAGTTTAGAAGACAAGTCCCATACCCAGCCATGCTGATTGGATGAACCATCTACAAAAAGCTTCCATTTTGGGAGGTCATATTCATGGTCTTGTTTTTGTAGAGTTCCCACCTCGGGGGGAGTGACTTCATGTTCTAGAGTAAGTCGTGTGTAAACTCAACTATGAAATCGGTTAGTGCTTGGGCTTTGATCGTCATCCTTAGTTTATATTTAATCTAAAATTCACTGAACTCAATAGTTCATTTGAAAAGTCTTCTCGAGGTGTCAGATTATTGTAGTATCTGCTTCAAAAGCTGGTCTGTCAGCACAACAATGGGATGAGCTTAAAAATACTATTTAAGCTTTCTAGCGGTGATTAGAAGGGCATAGGCGAGCTTCTCAATTTTCAAGTATCTAGTCTTAGTCCCACGAGGACTTTGCTAACATAGTATACAAGTTTTTGAACTTTGTCTTCTTCTAGGATATGCACTGAACTTATGGCTGTTGGCGAGACAGAGAGATATAAGATGAGTTCCTCGCCCATACTGGAAACTGTGAGTAAAGGTGGCGACCCAAGGTACTTTTTATGCTGCTAGAATGCCATCTTGGACTCTTTCATCCACTCAAAGGCTCTGTTTTTTTTCAAAATCTTGAAGAATGGCAGGCACTTGTCTGCTAACTTAAAGACGAATTTATTAAAAGCGGCTACTCACTTAGTTAACTATTATACCTCATGTACATTCTTGGGCAAGCTCATAGCTAACAAAGCCTGAATTTGGTCTGCGTTGGCCTCTATTCCACGCTTAGTCACAAGGAAGTCAAGGAATTTACCCGAGGATACTCCAAAGATGCATTTGGACAGATTTAGCGTCGTCTTGTGTTTCCACAGGATGTCAAATGCTTTTTGTAGGTGGGCAATGTGATTTGCAGCCTCTAGGCTCTTGACGAGCATGTCATTTATGTAAACTTCCATTGTCTTCCCTATCATATCCTTGAACATCTTATTTATCAATCTCTAGTATGTCATCGTGGCATTCTTCAATCTAAAAGGCATGACTTTGTAGCAATATAACCCTCTTTCCATGATGAAAAAAGTTTTCTCCATGTCGGGTGGATACAACTTGATCTGGTGATATCCCGAAAAGGCATCCATAAAGCTAAGAAGCTCATGCTTAGAGGTAGCATCGACAATTAGATCAATTTTGGATAGTAGAAAACTGTCTTTTGGGCAAGCTTTGTTGAGATTAGTAAAGTCAACACATACTCTCTATTTTTTTCCTTTTTGGGGATAACAACTACGTTGGCGAGCCAATCCGGATAGTAAGATTCCTTGATAACATTGGCTTTAATAATCTTGACCGCTTCTTCTTCTATGACCTTCAGGCGTTCTAAGGCGAACTTTCTTCTTTTCTAGCAGACTAAGGAATGATCTGGATTGGTAAGTAGCTTGTGCACGACAACTTGAGGATCTATCCCTGGGACATTGCCTTGTGACCAAGCAAACACATCATAATTTTTCTTCAAAAATTCTACTAGCGCACTCCGTAACTTGTCGGTTACCTCGGTCCCGATCATAACATGGCGATTTGGATAGTCGAGATGTATGGATATTGAAGCAACTTCTTTTAAAAGCTTAGTGTTTTCTATTTCTCTAGGATCAACAAAGGTAATTTCTTTTACCTTATCCCTTAATGCCTCCATCTCGGCATCATCAATTTGTAATTCTATTTACCACTAGCTACGAAGAAGATTCGGCCCTTATGGTAAGATAAAGCATTGCTTGGCCACTTTATAGTCGCACCTCACCTTGCCTATCCCTATTGAAGTGGGAAACTTCATCATCAGGTGATAAGTTAAAGTGATGACTTTGACTTTGCCCAGTGTTGGTTGACCTAAGATTGCATTATAGGGTGAATGGCAATCCACTATAATGAAATCCTGCCATACAGTGGTCTGGATAGGCTCAGTCCTTAGGGTCACAGGGAACATGATCCACCTAATTGGGTGAGTTATGTTCCCACCAAATTCAACCAATAGGGTATGAAAAGGATAGAGCTTATCTCGCCTAATCTTCATTTTATTGAATGCCGAGGTGAACAAGATATTCGCAAAACTTATGTTGTCTATCAAGATTCTTTATACGTTGAAATTGCCGATGATGGCTGAGATGACTAGGGCATCGTCATAGGGAAGATGCAAGCCTCTCAAGTCGTCATTGGTGAATGTGATAGGCTTGTGAGCCACGGATAATGGCAATGAGAGGTTGTAAACTACCTCTTCTACTCGTATGCTAGCTTCTCTGACATGTCTCTTCTAGAATGAGCTCGAACATTCTCTTAATCCAAAGCCTCCACAGATCACTTGAATATCTCCTGCCATAGGTCTGTTGTAGCCATATCTTCTTTCAAGATATTTAGGGCATAGGCTGATTAACAACATATTTTTTGAGATATCCCCTCTTGATTAGGTCAGCTATCTGCTCCTTCAGCTGGAAGCAGTCCTTGGTGTTGTGCCCATGATCTCGATGGAATTCACAATACTTGTTCTTGTTTCTCGTACGGGGGTCAATCTTGATCTTCTCAAGCCACTTTATAAATTCTTCGTATTTAATCTCCGCGAGTGCCTGGGCTATAAGAGTATTGAGAAGAGGTAGTACTAGGTTGGGTAAGCGAGGTAGAGTGCTTGGACGTTGGTCATTGATCTTCCACCTAACATCTCGATCTGACTGGTTTTTTATTTCGCCTCGGTATTTAGCTCACCTGGAATCCAGCTCCTTTCTTTTGTGATCTTCCCTTCCTCATCTTTTTTGTTTGGCCTTGGCCAATTCTTCTGCAGCGATATATTTGTTGGCTTTGCTCTGGAATGCCTACTGGGTGTCTTGAACATTTTTGGAAAGAGAGTCAAATAACAAACCAGGGCGTAGTCCTTCTATCATCGCCATAGCCATTACCTTGTCACTAGTGCCTTCCACCTCTAGTACAACCTAATTGAACCTCTTGACGTAGTCTTTCAAGATCTCCCCCTTTTTTGGTTAACTATAAACAGGTGTGATGCATTCTTTTGCCTGATTCGGTACCTTATGAAATTGGCGACAAAAAGCCTACTCAGGTTGCCAAATGAGTCGATGGTCCCATGAGACAACTTTCTAAACCTAGTTATTGCCAAGCCCTTCAAGGTTACCAAAAAAACTTTGCACATTACCTCGTCTGAATATCCCTGTAGTGTTATCAGGTTCCTATATGAAAGGTGGTCCATCAGATTGGTTTTCCCTTCATATGTCTCGAGCTGGGACAGTAACTTGAATTAGACGAAACTCTTGCCCTCATTTTTCTCTTTGTGAATGGAGGTTTTGTTTGTCGTACTAAGGCGTCCGTCAGTAATCAGTGCATTAGCACCTATGTTGATGGCGTTGATCTTTGCATCTAGGTCCCTGATCTTTTAAGTAGTGGACTCCTCTCAACGCTTGGGTGCCTAGTCATTACGGCGAGGTGACCGTCTTTTTCTTTTAATCTCCTCGCCCCTTACTCCGCGAGTTCGGCTGGATGACTTGGATTCCAATGAAATAGGGCTCTTCTCTTACCTAGATTGTACGCTCGGTGATCAGGGTGGAAATTTTGGGCTCTACTAGTGCTTTGACGACTTTGGGATTCACAGTCGCTTGATCGGTGAGAACTACAAGACCGTTCAACTTTAGGTGGGATGGGTGCTGCTGAAGGTGGTAGATTGTTTATGGCAAGGTGTTGTATCAAGCAGGTGTTATTCTCATTCATGATCCTGATCTGCTCAGCGATCCCATGCATTTCATGGTGGAGACCCTCAAGATCTGGAGCTTGGTTATTGCCTACCATCGTATGAACTCCGTTATTAAAAGGGCTACTGGCACTTGGTCTAGGTATTAAATGGTTGCACAAATGCATGGAAAGTTAAGAACTGTGGTTCCCACAAACGGTGCCAAACTGTTGTGGTAGAAATTTTGGGGACGAGCAACCAACAGTCAGAATTGCTTGTGATCTTGGTACCAGACCTTGGCTGGATATGAGCAACATGCACAAGCAAAGGAACAAATGTTACCGTCCAGGGTGAGGCCACTCAAACCTCTTCCAGCGTGGGAATCAGACCAAGGCAAAGGTAAGCTAGGCAAAGCTAAAATGCCATAGCTCTCGGAATAAATAAGGGTTTTGGCATACTTTTGAATGGTGGGAGAGCGGCATTTTTATAGTTGGAGAAGGGAGAGCCGTGTAAGGAAAGTACAGCGTGATCCTCGGATGGCCAAGTATGGAAGGAGATCCTGCTAATATCAGAGTAACTATAGGAGACTGCCATATGGAGAACAAACTGCAATTATAGGCGACGTGATGGAGAAGGAGTCTTACGGAGCTAGACTTTTCGTAGCGGAATCCTTGGACAAGTGATGATCAATTTTGCTCTTTGGTGAGCTAGACGAAGGCGAGCTTCTGAGTTTCATCTCTATGATGGGGGCGAGGTGGAGAATGAGAACAACAGTACAGTGGCGAGGTGAAGTCTTAGATAATTTTATCCCTCATCACCCTTCATATTCATTTAGGAGGATTATTTCATTTTTGGAGAGAAGAGGATACTTATTAGAAAAATTAATATCATTCGTCAGGATGTGTCGAAAAATACAATATTTTTGTTACTTGACGTCTTTCCTTTATTTTTAGTAAAGAAGTGCATGAAATTAAACTAAATAGAAGAAAACATCACCAAAAAAAGTACTTGAACTGTGTGTAAATTTAGGGAAAGCTATGGTTACACATATAATAAAAAATGTGAATTGTATATCAAAGTTTTATTTTATGTTTTATGATTCATGTTACGAATATTTTTAGTTTTTGTTATGTACTCTATTGGCTATATTATGACTTTTATAATTTTTGTTCTATATTAATTTGGTATGATTACATATTGTTGTGTATTTTTGTTATGCATTATTTGATTGTATTACGCATTTTTTTATTCGCGTTATGTATTTTTTTGGTTATTTATTTTTTAAGTACGTTGTTATATATTTTATTGTATGGATATGATTTTTGAGATCATAGTTATACATTTTTGTGGTCATTTTATTAACTACATTTGTTATGCATTAATGTGGTTTAGTTACACGCTTTTATGGTTTGGTTATGCATGTTCTGATTGTGTGATGTTTTTTGTGATTCGAGTTATGCATATTTTAGATATTTATATTTTTTGTGTTTTTTTTAATAATTTGTTTTGTCTTAATATTGCATTTTTGTGGTTATGTTACCCTTTTTGTAGTCTAGTTATGTATTTTTTTGGTTATTTATTTTTTAAGTTACTTTTTATATATTTTATTGTATGGATATGATTTTTGAGATCATAGTTATACATTTTTGTGGTCATTTTTAATTAACTACATTTGTTATGCATTAATGTGGTTTAGTTACACGCTTTTATGGTTTGGTTATGCATGTTCTGATTGTGTGTGTTTTTTTGTGATTCGAGTTATGCATATTTTAGATATTTATATTTTTTGTGTTTTTTTTTAATAATTTGTTTTTGTCTTAATATGCATTTTTGTGGTTATGTTACCCTTTTTGTAGTCATAGTTATGTATTTTTTTGGTTAATACTATTTTCAAGCGTCGTTATATTTTTTGTAATTATTTTATGATTCGTCTGATTAGTGCATGTATTTTTGTGGTTAAATAATATGCATACGTAATGTAAAGAGATAAAATACCAAGTATCAGCTCTGGCCGAGGTATGGCAAGCACCGCCACTGGTTGTAGCTCTATAGCAAGCACAGTAGGGTCTTTGCGCCGAAGCTCGATCGAGGCACAACGATTGGCGGGGATCGCAATGCCACATTAGGGGCAAAGGGTGACTTGCGCGGTAAAGTCTCCTATGACTCCCCATGCTTAGATCAAGACGTCAGCAACATGATACTAGCTATCAACTATGCCTCAGGAACATTACTAGGTCAGTCGCTTACTCATTGACACAACAACCAGCGTGTCCAGGTACGCATCGAACTGCGCTATAAAAGACCATACCCCTTTGTCTCTCAATGTATGCAATTTCTGTTAGTGGTTTCTATTTTTTTTAATTGCACTATTTTTTTCTTTATTATGATGAAAATTCCTATTTTTATTTAAGTAAAATCACTCTAATGAGGACAAAAAAAATAAAGTACAATTAGAGCGAAATAGAATTTAAAGATCACTAAGTATTTTCTTTTCTCAAATTTTGTATATTGTATAATATCAAATCATACATAAAATAAAAGCATATGTTAATAGACTTTAAGTTAACACTACTTGTAATTTTTAAAGTTACTAAAAGATAGTGTTTTCTAGTATTAATTCCCTTCATATTCATTTAGGAGAGTTATTTCGTTTTTGGAGATGGGATGAATAGTTCACAGAAGAGATCATTTTTGTTAACGTAATCCTTGGATGTTCAGAAAAATCACAACATTTTTGTTACTTGACGTCTTTCCTCTAAAGAAGTGCATAGAATTAAAATAAATGGAAGGAAACATCACCCAAAAAAGGTACTTGAACTATGTGTAAATTTAGGAAAAAGGTATGACACATATATAGTAAAAATGTGTGGATTCTATCAAAGGTATTTACGTTTATAATTCATGTTACGTATACTTTGGGGTTGTTTTTGTTTCTTACTCTATTAGCTTATACCGACTTTTAAAATATTTATCATGCATTAATCTGGTATGATTACATATTGTTGTGATTATGATATGCATTATTTAGTTGTGTGACGCATTGTTTTTATGTCGGATGATGCAATTTTTTTGTTCCTTTTATTTTTCTATGTAATTGTTTGCCCAGATAATCACCCCTAAGGGTGGTGAATAGGGTTTGTTGGCAAACTTTCTCTTTTACTAAAAATTATACTGAATTAGATTTTAGATGATTTAAGAAGCATTATAATGCCAGAATATAAATGACACATATAAAAGATAGGAGGGAAGATTCAAACTCGGGCATTTAATAGTGTTTCGGTCACCTGACCTACGTCCCACTCCCAAGCACACCACTTGAATTTCAATCCACTACTCCACACTCCTTACGGGTGGGTTGGGGGGGATTTCAAACCTTTACACTCACGAGCACACCCCTCGTCTCACAATGTGAAAATTCCCCTTCACCCTCACAAGGGGTCACACCAACCTCAGAGTCACCCAACCCTCGTGATACAATCAACTGTTGATCGGATTTAAAATTTCTCTCATACAGAAAATTTCCTTTTGCTAAGGATAGACAAGAGATTGGACAATGATAATCTCTCACTAGAAAACTCTTGTATTGAATTCCAATTGAAAGGCTCAAAGAAAATTGAAAGGACGTATGGCTCTGAGTTCTAAAGGCTTATTTTTCTCACTTAATTGTATTGTGAAATTGAAAGTAAGGAATGTATTTATAGGCCTTAGCAAGAATCTAACCGTTGGAGAGGATTGAAATGTGCTAGTCAATTTTGAAATTAAAATCAACATTTCAAAGTCAGAAATTGTACTATCAAATTTCAAAGTTGCCAACTACATTTTCAAAGTTGAAATTCTCTTTACCATTTTTTCACAGTTGCAACCAATTCAAGCAGAAAAATTGTTGCTATTAAACTTTTCAAAGTCAGATTATTATAACCAATTTCAAACTTGGCATCCAAATTTTTCCAAGGAAGAAATTGTGCGAGCATATTTTTCCAAATTTGGAATCAAATTTTCCAAAGTCAGAAATTGTTGCTGCATATTTTTAAAATTTTGGAATCAAATTTTCAAAATCAAAAATTATTATTAGCCATTTTTTAAAATTGTAATTAAATTCAAGATAAGAATTATGGCTAGCACATTTAGAACCTTTAAATTTTCTGCATTTGTATCTTAAAATGGCATGAAGGATATTAAGGTCATTTTAGGCCTCACGAATTTAACATACAGGCTTTACCCAAAATACCCTAATGAAAGTTCTTTCATTCTTGAGATCTTCAGTGCTGAATCTTCTTACTTTACAGCTAAATATCTTCGATTATTTTTTGCTCCTGGACTTGTGCTGACTGTTTCCTGGAAAACGATCATACTGAATTAAAACATTAGAGTAATAAGATAGGACTTTGTATCATCAAAATATTTGCCAAACTAATCGGATTGACGCCATAGGGCTAACAAGTAGATTGTTCTGCAGTTTCTTTCGAGATACGATTTTTATTGATCATAGTTAGGCATTTCGGCTATTTATTTTATTAACTACCTTTGTTAGTATGAACGTAGTCAGTTAACACTTATGAATTTGATAGGCATGTTAGGATTGTGTATGTTTTTTGTAGTTCGAGTTATGCATTTTTTAGTTTTTATATTTTTCGTATTTTTGTTAAGATTGTCTCGATAGTATTTTTGTAGTTGTGTTACCTTTTTGTAGGAATAGTTATGTATTTGTGAAGTTAATAATGTTTTCAAATGTATATATTTTTGGGCTATTTACAAATTCCTCGGACTCATGTACGCTTTTTATAATAGATAATATACATACGTAAACATAAATTATAAATGTACATAATTTAATATGCACAGGCATTTTTCTCTTTGTGTACCATAATTTTTGGTGTAAACGTGACCTATATGTTTAGTGTGGTGTGTTTAGTCACCCAATTACTTTCATTTCCTTGAAGCAGCATCCCCCTTCTGTCATAGGCGAACCAAAGGATGAATTTACATTTGGTCATAATTCTACTTCTGATGTATTGTCATTCTAACTAGTGGTGTGCATGGGTTGGTTCGATTTGGTTCTGTAAGGGACCCAGAACCGAACTGATCTTGATCGGGCTCCATTTTTGAACTTAGAACTGAACCGATCGATCAAAAGAACTGAACCGAACCAACCTGAGTGAGATCGGTTCGGTTCTTCGGTTCTTTCTCTATCGAGTTGAGTAGGGTTGGGTCGGTCGATCTAACTCATTTAAAATTTTAGAAAAAAAAGATGATTTTAAAAAATAAATATAACCCCTACACAATAATACATTGTTTAAAATAATACAAATCAATATTCAACAGTACTATATGATCGGGTCTAGACTTCGCTTCCTTGTTCGGTTCTATTTTGGTTTAGTTATGGGTAAAAAATCTTATAGAACCAAACTGAATTGTTCGGGTCTATAATTTTTAGACCCAGAGCCGAACCATGAGCATGGTATAAACGACCCAAACCGACCCAATGAGGTCGGGTTGGTTTGATTCTCGGTTCTTTCGGGTCTTTTGTGCACCCCTAATTCTACCTCTGCCAATTTCTTTTATTCTATTCTATTAAAAAAATTGTGCTTTACTTAGGAGCTTCTATGTGCACACACTTAATTTCCCTTTACACTCATTATTTTTATTGACTCCTTAGGTACAAGTTTGTTACTTCCTCCGTCCTAATTTATTTATCTTTTTTTCTAAATTTAATTTTTTAAATATATATGCGGAGTGATACCCAAAATTTTTTTCTCTAACCCCATTTTCTCTCCACAATCAACAATAAAAATTTTTAATTTCAAAATTTTTTAGCCATAGTATTATTTCCATATAATCCTATGAACATTCTTTTCTCAAATCTAGGTTCTCTCTAGACCTTTTTCGTTTTGCACCTATCTCCATCAAATAGGGGTTTGGGATTTATAAACCAAACTCGCGGTAACTACAATAGCTTCTACATATTTTTATTGCCTCTATGTAACCATCACTTCGACTTTCCAACAATTTCCACCTTCTACAAGTAATGAGCTTCCCCTCTATACGTCATTTCTCCATTTGGGAATATACCAGAATTACTCGATATTTGAATGGATTAGGCTTTGGAAGTCAAAACCAATACCCAATCGTGATTTGGTATGGGTATGGAGTGGAGGTGGAGTTTTCAGGTATGAATGGGTATGGAGGGAGTCCCCCGATCCATACTTTACCCATCCTTAAACGACCCTTAAAGAGTCTAGCCCCAAATGACCCCTTAGGTGTTAGACTTTTTTTGAATTTTTAACTGTCGAAGCCTAGGAAACCCTTTGTCATGAATCAAAACCAAACTCATAGACAACTCTCTCTATGGTTATATTTATGTGGTGTTTGTTGCAGTTTCACTTATGTTAAAATTAATTATTGAAAAATATTAAAGTAAAACTTTTAAAAAATCTATTTTTTCAGTTTGTTAAGTTTTTTTAGGTTATAAGTAGAAGTAAAAATAGAATCTATAACATAACCTCTGGAACAACTTTCAATATAGAAAAAACTAAAGCAAAAGTTAGATGCTAACACATATATCATTAGATTAATGATTAAGGGAGAATTTTGTGAAAGAAAAAAGTAAAGGAAAAGTAATAATATAATTCAAATGTTAAACCCATCAACTTTTGCCTTTCCTTTCTCTTTTTCTCCATTAAATGCTTAATCCAAACATAGGTTCAATCAATAATAGATTTGGGTATAGAAATTCTTCATATGCAGTCTTTGATCCCTTCCCTCTAACTCTTACTATCACAATTATTGTGGTAGAAATCTGAAATGAGCAACCAATAGTCAGAAGTGCTCTTTAAACTTGGTATTTGACCTCGGTTATAACCTGCGCAAGAGAACAAATATTACCGGCTATAATCAGACCACTACAAACTCCTCCAGTATGGAGATGAGACCAGGGCGATCAAGCTAGACAAAGCATAACAAATAAAAGTATTTAAAACTCTAAAGAGAGAGACAGTAGTTACCCTTTATGGTGGAAGGTGAGTGACCTTTTATAGATGGAGAATGGAGAGCCGTGCAAGGAGATCATGGTGCGATCATCAGGTAGCCAAGTATGGAAGGAGACTCCGTAGATATCGGAGTGACAGTAAGAGAATGCCATATGGAGAACGTAATGCAAATGTAGAAGACGTGGTGGAGATAGGGTCTCAAGGTCATCTCATCCTTAGAGTAGAAGGCGATGTGGAGAACTAGTGGCGAGCTTACTAAGACTGGAAATGTGAGCATTGGCAGAGGTACAATCTCAATTTCATCTCATCCATATAGTGAATGGCGAGGTGGTCCAACTCAGGATCTAAGGGCAGATAAGGTCGTCCATAGAACTATAGTGAATTTAGTGGTGACCAAGAAAGTTGTTGTTAACATGGTCTTCATAGTGGGGAGGTGAACGTCTCAAATCAACAGGTGGAGGTTTTATCCTTCATTAGTTGCCTCTACTCGATATGCCGCCGAAGTGAAACACTTGGCATCGTCGAGTAATAAATCACGGGATGGGGTTTAAGGACATGGGCATGTAATGATGAAACCTTTCATGGGTAGACACGTGGACGAGCATATTAATGACGAAATGACATTTTAGCGGGAACGGCAATTATGACCTCAAAACTCAAAGCGTCGCGTGATCCTAGCCGTTGGAGCAAACAAATATGTGCCCTTGTTGCCTCTTATAAATAGGGAGTTCCACCACATAACATACTTTTTTGTTGCCAGTGATAATGAAATGCTGCTTTTACTCCAACGCGAACCTCACCCTTCTTAGCTCGCCAACTTACCATCATCTAAGTCATTTAGTAAGTATTACCCGTTCATCAAGATCGTCTGCCATATCGAAATCCGTATAACCCTCCAAAACTGGTTTAGCTCCCCCAAAACACAAACACATATTTGACGTACCCTTTAGGTACTTGAGAATCCACTTGACAAATTCCCAATGTTTTCCCCTTGATTTGAAAGAAACCTGCTCATAATGCCTATAGTGTGAGCAATGCCCCGCCAGGTACAAACAATAACATACATCAAACTATCAACTATAGATGAGTACAGAATATTGCCATCTCTTCAATGTCTTTCCTTGAAGAAGGACAAGAGCTTTTCTCAACTTAAAATAGTTAGCCAGCGGAGTACAAGCTAGCTTGGCATTCTCCATGTTGAATCACTTGATCATCCGTTTAACATGCTTCTCTTGTGACATCCTCAACTTCTTGGCTTTCTTGTCTTTCTTGTCTTGAACAATCTTCATGCCCAAAATTTGCTCAGCTGGGCTCAGGGTCTTCATGTCAAAGAATTTTGACAACTCTTTTTCTTCACTTACCTTTTATCATGCACCATCCTACCAAAGATCAACATATCATCCCATGTAGAGAAAGAGGAGGACAACATTCCACCCAATAATCTTTTCAATCACACGTAAATGCATTGTTTGCTGCAGTTCTCGTTGTACTCTCGACTCACCATGAGTGTCAAACTTCTTGTACTATTGTCTCGGTGCCTATGTAAGAACCGTAGAGGCTTTTTTTTTTTTTGTTTTTTTCTTCAATTTACGACTAATCTTCTTCTGGGAATCTTGAAACCTTCAGGCTATTCCATATAAAATTCTTTCTCCAAATCTCCTTGGAGGAAAACAGTCTTCACATCCACCTGCTCAAGCTCCTAGTTCATGCTAACTACCAATACAAGTATTACATGGATTGAGGTCATCTTCACTACTGATGAGAAGATTTCATCAAAGTCGATCCCCTTCTTTTGCTTGAATTCTTTGACGAACAATCGGGCTTTGTACTTACCTAGCTTTCCACTACCATCTCTCTTTATCTTGAACACCCATTTGTTCCTCAATGCTCTCAGTCCTTTAAAGCTTTACCAACTCATAGGTCTTATTTTTTTGAAAAGAGCTTATCTCCTCTTGCATTGCCTAGAACCATTTCTTATTCTCCGTATGAGCTTAGGATTCCTTGAAGTCCTCTACAACCTCATCATCCTGTAACTCATTATCATTTGCGACAACTTTTATGTTGAGAATTGTATGCCCACATGTCCAAATTATTTGAATTATTATTTGGAATGAAATCATCTATCCATACCAATTAAGTTGTTTCTATTATTATCATGAGATTCTAATTGATATTATTATATATCATTAGATGGTATTGTCCCTAGTTTTGCGAGATATAAATAATGTGGTTGAAATGGAATTTATACAAGGTGATATTAATCGTGATTCTGGTACTTGAAATTAGTTTCTTAGTCAATAATGGGATTGGACGTCGTATCTACAAATACTATAATACTGTTAGCCTCTATGTGATAGGATGATTTATCTTAACTATCAGAGTAGATAACTATGGGTTAAAGTATTAGTGTATTGGCTATACACTGAACTGGATCGTCGAAAGAAAAATAAATCATATAAACTATCATTTTTAATAGACATTCACATTCCTATTTGCAATTGACTCTTATATGAGAGGATATATTTTCAGTCTTGACATTGTTCACTTTGATTTACGCAATGAGTGATTGCCAATTGTCAACAACCTCGGTATCTTGAGTGGTCATTATAGATCTGTGGGATACTCATTTCTCAAGATGGAATCTCATTCTCTTCTAGTTGAGAGAATTATACTTATGATTAATTCATATCCTTTAGTCATTGAATTAGATCCGATTTTTTCGGTAAATTAGTATCAAATGAGACTTATTGTCGTGGTGACTAGATGGGCAATGAATTATGTCTCATAAGAGTTGAAAAGAATTATACTTTGATAGCAGTTAATTAATTCCAAACCTAATTATAGTACCCATGAAGAAGGGTTTGATTGTGGTATTAAAATGGAATGAGGGTATTTTAGTCATTTTGCTTTGGAGTACAGTCCAGATTATTTAGTGAAATTAATTTGGATTAATTAAATTATTAAATTAAGTTATGAGATAATTAGGATTTTTAGTATTTTAATTGGAGTCAAACTACCACTCGTATCATTACCATAGTAGAAGACCTAGCCTATATATATGTTATATGAGTTGCCAATCCTAATGATTTAATATCTGTAGAATTTTTGAGAGAAAAAAATCTAAAAGCCCACACTCTAGAAGGATTGTTTAGGGTTGAGGAAAAAAGGAGAGAATATTAAAGGGTCTATGAGACTAGAAAAATAAATTTCTGCTAGTAGTGGATGCAATACATAGTTGCGGCAATGCAAAAGCGATTGCAACATGTAGCAGTGGCGTGGCAGCAACTTACTGCAATAGCGGACAGTTGGGGCAGCCACCAGACGCTGCGGTAAGGCAGCTAACAAGTGCAAGGGTAGGGTAGCAAACGTGGTGGCAGCACTTGAAGTTTCGACCTTGATTTTCCCGTGATATTCAAAGTATTCAGACCCTCTTTTGATCGTGTTGTAGCCATTTTACATGTCTTTAAGATCTGAAAAGGGGAAAATTTTTAAAAATTGTACTTATGTGTAGATAAAATCTTCTTCCATTGGTTATCAGAAGCCATGCCATGTTAATCTATTACGTTGATGATAAAAAAAATTTTATTCTCGAGTTATTCCTGATCAATCAATTAACCAGAGTGTTTGTAGCTGTATTATGATTATATCAAAGATATATTAGCGTTATTGAGATTCATAATTTTATTGTATAGAACCGACGATCGATCCAATTTTTTTAATGAAATTTTGGCAAAAGGGTTTCAATTGTGTTCTGGGTCGATCATAATTGAATCTCATTTTTTTCTAATGTACATGATTTTCGTTTAATCGTATATTTAGCATGCCTAGTATTTCATATTTGATGAATATGAATGATGCATCTTCCCTTTCCATGGTTGGCTATTAGGAGTTTGTAAATGACAATGGACTTGAATTTTCGTAAAAGGGCATGCCATTGGTTTTCCTACTTATTTTTATTATTTTAGATCATCATGTAACCCCACACATGTGGGTATAGATTTTTTTGTAATATTTATATTCTTTGAAGATGGATGGATTGAAGATGTAATGGTAGATGTTTTAGGATGGTGCATGAAAATGAGACTATGGACGATATCCTAGGTTTAATAAAAAAAATAGTTCGCTTGTAGGCTTTACCATGAGAGAGAAATAGAGTTAATTGTTATTTTACGCTTTTATATTGATATATGATGCATGCTATGATAATACTTAATGATATAGATCAAAGCAAATATTAATCTTGAACCATGAATAGAATGCGACATGGGTTTTTGGGCCCTATTTTATTTATTCTGTAGAAGTTCGATTGGATGAGCTTTTTCTCTTTGAATCGTTGAGCAGGAGTTTGAGTGGATCTGCAAAATTCAACCGTTAGTTTTTTTTCTTTAACCACCCGGTTGAACGAAGAATACCTTCTTTGGAACCGTGAACTTCAACGGAACAAATGGTGATCTATTGATCAAGTAACAGGCAGTACAAACTACTTCACCCTAGAATGGCTTTGGTAGCCTAGCCATACTGAGCATGCACTCAACTCTTTCAACAATGGTCCAATTCATCCTCTAGGATACACCATTGTGTTATGGGTTTTGTGGGACCGTCTTCTTAGTCAGGTACCGCATTTAGCGCTGAAGGGGATCGTATCCCTCATGCAAAAGTGCATTTTTAAATTTTTTTCTATTTCAGATCTTAATACCATGTAATCAAACAACGTAAAAAGGGAGAGAGTCATATATACCTTGAATAACACTTTAGGATTTTGTTTTTCTAGTTTCCTAGACCTTTTGATCTTCTCTTATGTTTTTCTTAACCTTAACCAATCTTTTTAGAGTGTGGGCTCTCAGATTTCTTTCTCTCACAAAAATTCTATAGAGAATTAAATCATTAAGATTGGCAGCCCACATGTCATATATATAGGCTAGGTCTCAAACTAGGGCAAAGATAGAGATCTTGGGGAGTTCTAGTTTAGCTCCAAATAAAATACTAAAAGTCCTAATTATCTTATAACTTAATTTAGTATTTATTTATCTTATAACTTCACTGGCTTTCGTCCAGTTGCACTGGTAGAAAAACCAAGGGAAAGCAAGCCGAACTCGAACGAGGGTTCTGAGCTTGTCTATTGTAAAAAATTTTTTTACAAAGTTTAACTCGATTAAAACACAGAAAGGGTTAGCCGAGCCCTGATTTGAAGCTCCGAACTACATTCAACTAGATATAACCCAGGTTCACTTGGTAGAAAACAAAAAAGGCAAATTGAGCCAAACTCGACCTAGTGTTCCGCGCTATCGAATATATGTTTATTACAATTTAACGCGATTAAAATGCGGAAGGGGTAGCCGAACTGGTTTGAAGCCCGAACTGCCTTGCTGTGTTTTTAATCCAGTTGCACTGGTAGAAAATCGATAGGAAGCTAGCTGAACTCGAACGAAGGGTTTCGAGCTTGTCCAATGTAATTTTTTATAAGTTCACTCGATTAAAACGGTAGAAGGGGTTTAAGCCGAACTAGTTTTGAAGCTCTGAACGGCCTTCGCTTTGTTTTAATCCAGTTGCAACTTGGTAGAAAAATCGAAGGAAAGCTAAGCTGAACTCGAACGAGGGTTTCGAGCTTGTCCAATGTAATTTTTTATAAGTTTAACAGACTCGATTAAATGCGAGAAGGGGTTAGCCGAACTGGTTTGAAGCTCCGACTACTTCGCCTTGCTTTAATCCAGTTTGCACTTGGTAGAAAAATCTGTAAGAAAGATAGCCGAACTCGAACTAGGGTTCCGAGCCTGTCCAATGTAAGTTTTTACAGTTACCTAACTCGATTAAAACGCGAGAAGGGGTTAGCCGAGCCTGATTTAAAGCTCCTAACTCTATGCCTTCACTGGCTTTCCATCCAGTTGGCCTTGGTAGAAAAATCCAAGGGAAAGACAAGCCGACTCGAACGAGGGTTCTGACCTTGTCTAATGTAATTTTTTTACAAGTTAAACTCGATTAAAAAAACTCGAAAGCGGTTAGCCGAGCTGGGATTTAAAAAAGCTCCGAACTGCATTCACTAGATATAATCCAGGTTCACTTGTTAGAAAAATCTAGGGAAAGCTAGCCGAACTCGAACGAGGGTTCCGGTTGTCCAATGTAAGTTTTTTAGCAAGTTAACTCGATTAAAACGCGAGAAGGGGTTAGCCGAGCTAGTATGAAGCTCCGACTGCCTTCACTGGCTTTAATCCAGTTGACTTGGTAGAAAAATCAATAGAAAAGCTAGCCGAACTCGAACGAGGGTTCCGAGCTTTATCTAATATATTTTTTCACAAGTTAACCTCGATTAAAATGCGAGAGGGGTTAAGCCGAACTGGTTGTGAAGCTTCCGAACTGCCCTTCGCTTGCTGATTCGAAGACTCGACTACATTTCATTAGTATATCCAGGTTCCTTGGTAGAAAAAACCAAGGAAAAGTTAGCTGAACTCGACCGACGGTTCCGGCCCGTCAATGTAATTTTTTACAAGTTAAACTTCGATTAAAACGCGAGAACGGTTTAGCCAAGCCGTGTGTAACGCTGAACTAACCTTCACTGGCTTTAAATCCCAACTGCATTTGGTAGAAAATCCAAGGGAATAGCTTACCCAAATTGAGCGAGGGTTCCAAGCTTGTCCATGTAATTTTTTTACAAGTTAACTCTATTAAAACACGAGAAAGGGTTAGTCCAGCCGAGCTGATTTGAAGCTCCGAACTACATTCACTAGATTATAATCCAGTTCACTTGGTAAGAAAAATCAAGGCAAAGTTGCCAAACTCGAACGAGGTTCCGACTTAATCGAATATAATGTTTTACAAGTTAATTTGATTAAAAATGCGAGAGGGGTTTAGCCGACTGGTTTGCAAGCTCCGACTCCTTCTCGCTTGTTTTAATCCATTTGCACTTGGTAGAAAAATCGAGAGGAAAGCTAGCTGAACTCGAACGAGGGTTTCGAGCTGTCCAATGTAATTTTTTATACGTTAACTCGATTTAAAACGGGAGAAGGGGGGTTAGCAAACTGTTTGAGCTCTGACTTCATTCACTTCACTGGCTTTAATCAGTTGCACTTAGTAGAAAAATTGATAAAAGATAGCCGAACTCGAACGAGGGTTCCGGCCTGTCCATGTAATATTTTACAAGTTAACTCGATTTAAAACGCGAGAAGGGGTTAAGCTGAACCTAGTTTGAGCTCCGAACTGCATTCACTGTCTTTCCATCCAGTTGCACTTGGTAGAAAAATCCAAGGGAAAGCAGCCGCACTCAAGAAAATCTCGATTGAAAGATAGCCGAACTCGACTAAGGGTCCGAGCCTGTCCAATGTAAGTTTTTTCAAGTTAAACATCGATTAACAGCGAGAAAGGGGTTAGACGAGCTGTTTTGGAGCCCCGAACTGCCTTCACGGCTTTCATCCAGTTGGCACTTGGAGAAAATCCAAGGGAAACAAGCCGAACTTCGAACAGGGTTTTCGACGGCTGTCCAATGCAATTTTTTTACAAGTTAACTCGATTAACACGAGAAGTAGTTTTTTTTTTCTTGTTAAGCCGAGCTGATTTGAAGCTCCGAACTGGCATCACTAGATATAACCAGGTTCTACTTGGGGGGGTATAAAAAATCCAAGGGAAAGTTAGCCCGAACCCGTAACGCCGGTTCTGAGCCCCGTCCAAATGTAATTTTTTACAAGTTTAACTCGATTAAAATGCCCAGAACGGGGTAGCCGTGCTCGTTGTACTCCGAACTACCTCACTTGCTTTATCCAACGGCATTTGGTAGACAAATACAAGGGATAGCTACCCAAACTTGAACGAGGGTTCCAAGCTTTGGGTTTTTTTTGTCCCATTAAATATTTTACAAGTTAACTCGATTAAAACGCGGAGAAGGGGTTCGCTGAGCTGTTTTGAGCTCTGAACTACCTTCACCTGGCCTTTTATTGTCCGTTGCACTTGGTAGAAAATCCAGGGAAAGCAAGCCCTAACTCGAACGGGGTTCCGAGCTTTGTCCAATGTCTTTTTTCACAAGTTAACTCATTAAAACACGAGAAGGGGTTAGCCTAGCTAGTTTGAAGCTCCGACTGCCTTCACTGGCTTTAATCCAGTTGCACTTGGTAGAAAAATCAATAGGAAAGCTAGCCGAACTCGAAAGAGGGTTCCGAGCTTATCGAATATAATTTTTTACAAGTTAACTCGTTTAAAATGCGAGAAAGAGTTAGCCAAACTGGTTTGAAGCTCCGAACTGCCTTCGCTTGCTTTAATCTAGTTGCACTTGGTAGAAAATCGATAGGAAAGCTAGCCGAACTCGAACGAGGGTTCCGAGCTTGTTCAATGTAATTTTTTACAAGTTAACTCGAATAAAACGCGAGAAGGGGTTAGCCGAGCTAGTTTGAAGCTCCGAACTGCATTCACTGGCTTTAATCCAGTTGCACTTAGTAGAAAAATTGATAAGAAAGATAGCCGAACTCGAACGAGGGTTCTGAGCCTGTCCAATGCAAGTTTTTACAAGTTAACTCGATTAAAATGCGAGAAGGGGTTAGACGAGCTGTTTTGAAGCTCCGAACTGCCTTCACTGGCTTTCATCCAGTTGCACTTGGTAGAAAAATCCAAGGGAAAGCAAGCCGAACTCGAACGAGGGTTCTGAGCTTGTCCAATGTAATTTTTTACAAGTTAACTCGATTAAAACACGAGAAGCGGTTAGCCGAGCTGATTTGAAGCTCCGAACTACATTCCTAGATATAATCCAAATCCATGTTGCCTTGGTAAAAAATCCAAGGGAAAAGTTGCCTAACTCGAACGACGGTTTCCGAGCCCGTCCGAATGTTATTTTTTACAAGTAAACCTTCGATTAAAATGCAAGAACGGGGTATCCGAGCTCGTTGTAACTCCGAACTACCTTCACTGGCGTTAAATCCACTCATTTGGTAGAAAATCCAAGGGAATCGCTACCCAAACTTGAACGAGGGTTTCCAAGCTTGTCCATGTAATATTTTTTACAAGTAACTCGATTAAAACGCGAGAAAGGGTAGCCGAGCTGTTTTGAAGCTCTGTAACTACCTTCACTGGCTTTAAATCAGTTGCAATTTGGTAGAAAATCCAAGGGAAAGCAAAAGCCGAACTCGAACGAGGGGTTCGACTTATCCAATGTAATTTTTTACAAGTTAACTCGATTAAAACACGAGAAGGGGTTAGCCGAGCTAGTTTGAAGCTCCGCACTGCCTTCACTAGCTTTAATCAGTTGCACTTGGTAGAATCAATAGGAAGCCGAAGCCGAACTTGAACTGGGTTCCGAGCTAAATATCGAATATACTTTTTTACAAGTTAACTCGATTAAAATGCGAGAAAGGGTTAGCCGAACTGTTTGAAGCTTCGAACTGCCTTCGCTTGCTTTAAAATCTTTGGTCACTTGGTAGAAAATTGATTAGGAACGCTAGCCGAACTCGAACGCGGGTTCTGAGCTTGTTCAATGTAATTTTTATCAGTTTAACTCGAATAAAACGCGAGAAGGGGTTGCCGAGCTAGTTTGAAGCTCCGACTGCATTCACTGGCTCTAATCCAGTTGCACTTAGTAGAAAAATCGATAAGAAAGATAGCCGACTCGAACTAGGTTCTGAGCCTGTCCAATGCAAGTTTTTACAAGTTAACCTCGATTAAAATGCGAGATGGGTAGACGAGCGTGTTTTGGAAGCTCCGACTGCCTCAACTGGCTTTCGTCCAGTTGCACTTGTTAGAAAATCCAAGGGAAAAGCAAGCCGAACCGAACGGGTTCCTGAG
>CM018903.1:15402733-15427393 GCA_009663005.1 Actinidia chinensis
ATTTTTACAAGTGAAAAACTCGATTAAAATGCAAGAACGTGGTAGCCGGCTCGTTGTAAACTCCGAACTTAACAACCCCTTTCACACTGCTTTACTCCACTGTTATTTGGTAGAAATACAAGGGATAGTCTACCCAAACTTGAACGGGGTTCCAAGCTTGTCCAATGTAATATTTTACAAGTTCAAACTCGATTAAACCGAGAAGGGTTACTGAGGCTGTTTTGAAGAGCCTCTGAACTACCTTCCTCTTTTAATCCAGTTGCATTGGTAAAAAATCCAAGGAAAGGCAGCCGAACTCGAACGATGGTTCCGAGCCTTGTCCAAGTAATTTTTTACAAGTTTAACTCAATTAAAACAAGAAGGGGTTAAGCCGAGCTATTTTGAAGTCCGAACTGCCTTCACTGTCTTTAAAATCCAGTTGCACTTGGTAAAAATCAATAGGAAAGGCTGCCCCGAACTCGAAAGAGGGGTTCCGGCTTATCGAATATAATTTTTACAAGTTAACCAACTCGTTTAAAATGCGAGAAAGAGTTAGCCAAACTGGTTTGAAGGCCTGAACTGCCTTCGCTTTGCTTAAATCTAGTTGCACTTGGTAGAAAATCGATAGGAAAGCTAGCCGAACTTGAACGAGGGGTTCCGAGCTTGTCCAATGTAGTTTTTTTACAAGTTTACACTCGAATACAACGGCGAGAAGAGGTTAGCCGAGCTAGTTTGAAGCTCCGACCTGCATTCACTGGCTTTATCCGTTGCACTTAGTAGAAAATCGATAAGAAGATAGCGAACTCTGAACGAGGTTTCCGATCCTGTCCAATGCATGTTTTTACAAGTTAAACTACGATTAAATGCAGAAGCTGTTAGACTAGCTGTTTTGAAGCTCCAGAACTGCCTTCACAACTGCTTTCATCCGTTGCACTTGGTAGAAAAATCCAAGGGAAAGCCAAGCCGAACTCGAAACGAGGGGTTCTGATCTTGTTCAATGATTTTTTTATTTACAAGTTAACTCGATTAAAACACGAAACGTAGCCAGCTGATTTGAGGGGCTCCGAACTGCATTCACTAGATATAATCCAGGTTCACTTGGTAGAAAATCCAAGGAAAGTTAGACCCAAACCTCGAACGGGGTTCCGAGCTTATCGTTATGTTTTACAAGTTAACTCGATTAAATGCGAGAAGGGGTTTTATCCGAACTGGTTTAAGCTCTGAACTGCCTTCACTTGTTTTAAAGATCTAGTTGCACTCGATAGAAAACTCGAGAGAAAGCTAACTGAACTCGAACAGGTTTCCGAGCTTGTCCACCTGTAATTTTTTATAAGTTAACGCGATTAAAACGGGAGATGGGGTTAGGCCGAACTTAGTTGAAGCTCTGAACTGCATTCACATGGCTTTAATCCAGTTGCACTTAGTAAAAAATTGATAAGAAAGATAGCCGAACTCGAACGAGGGTTCCGAGCCTGTCCCAATGCAAGTTTTTTACAAGTTAACTCGATTAAATGCGAGAAGCTGTTAGACGAGCCTTGTTTTGAAGCTCCCGAACTGCCTTCACTGGCTTTCATCCATTGCACTTGGTAGAAAATCCAGGGACAAGCAAGCCGAACTCGAAGAGGTTCTGAGCTTGTCCCATGTAATTTTTTTTACAAGTTAAAACAACTCGATTAAAACACGAGAAGCGGTTACCGAGCTGATTTGAAGCTCCTAACTGCATTCACTATTATATCTAGGTTCCTTGTAGAAAAATCCAAGGAAACTTAGCCGACGTCGAATGACGGTTCCGAGCCCATATAATGTAATGTTTTTACAAGTTCACTCGAGTAAAATGGCGAGACCTGGTTGAGCCAAGCTCGTTGTAAACTCTGAACTACCTTCACTGGCTTTAATCCAACTGTCATTGGAGAAAAAATCCAAGGTATAGCTACTCAAACTTGAACGAGGGTTTCCAAGCTTTTCCATGTAAATTTTTGACAGTTACTCTATTAAACGAGAAAGGGTTGCCGAGCTGATTTGAAGCTCCGAACTACATTCACTATGATATAGCCAGGTTCACTGGTAGAAAAATCACAGGCAAAGTTATCCAACTAAAACTCGCGAGGGTTTCCGACTTAATCGAATATATGTTTTACAAGTTAACTCTATTAAAATGCAGAAGGGGTTGCCTGAACTGTTTTGAAGCTCTGAACTGCCTTCGCTTGTTTTAATCCAGTGCACCTTGGTAGAACAAAAAATCGATAGGAAAGCTAGCTGAACTCGAACGAGGTTTCGAGCTTGTCATGTAATTTTTTATAATTTAACTCGATTAAACGGGAGAGGGGTTTAGCCGAACTAGTTTGAAAATCTCTGAACTGCAATTCACTGTCTTTAATCCAGTTGCACTTAGTAGAAATTTGATAGAAGATAGTCCGACCTCGAACGAGGTTTTCCGAGCCTGTCCAATGCAAGTTTTTACCAGTTAACTCGATTAAAATGGCAGAACTGTTAGACGAGCTTTTTGAAGCTCCCGAACTCTCCTTCACTGGCTTTCAGCCAGTTGCACTTGGTAGAAAAATCAAGGGAAAGCAAGCCGAACTCGAACGAGGGTTTCTGAGCTTGTCCCAGGTAATTTTTTACAATTTAACTCGATTAAAAACGAGAAGCGGGTAGCCCGAGCGGATTTTGAAGCTCCGAAATGCATTCACTAGATATAATCTAGGTTCACCTTGGTAGAAAAATCAAGGAAAAGTTGCCGAACTCGAACGAACGGTTCCGAGCCCGTCCAATGTAATTTTTACAAGTACTCGATTAAATGGAGAACGGGTTGCCGAGTTGGTTTTTAAATTTCTGAACTGCCTTCACTGTTTTAATCACTACATTTGTAGAAAAATCCAGGGATCGGTACCCAAAACTTGAACAGAGGTTCCAAAGCTTTCCAATGTAATTTTTTACAATTTAACTCTATTAAAAACGCGAGAAAGGGTTAGCTGAACTGGTTTGAGCTCCGACTGCCTTCCACTTTGATTTAATCCAGTTGCACTTGGTAAAAAATCGATATTAAGCTAGCCGAACACGCACGAGGGTTCCGAGCTTGTCTAATGTAATTTTGTACAGTTAACTCGATTAAAACGCTATAAGGGGTTCGCCGAGCTAGTTTTGAAGCTCCGAACTCATTCACTGGCTTTAATCCAGTTGCACTTAGTAGAAAATCGATAAGAAGATAGCCGCACTCGAACGAGGGTTCTGAGTCCTGTCCAATGCAAGTTTTTACCATTAACTCGATTAAAATGTCGAGATGGGTAGACACTTTTTGAAGCTCCGAACTGCCTTCACTGGCCTTTCGTCCAGTTGCACTGGTAGAAAAATCCAAGAGAAAGCAACGAACTCGAGACGAGGGTTCTGAGCTTGTCTAATGTAATTTTTTTACAAGTTAACTCGATTAAAACACGATAAGGGTTAGTCCGAGCTGATTTGAAGCCCGAACTAAAGTCACTAGATATAATCCAGTTCACTTGGTAGAAAAATCAAAGGGCAGTTACCAAACTCGCACAGGTTCCGAGCTTATCGAATATAATGTTTTTACCAGTTTTAACTCGATTAAATCCGAGAAGGGGTTAGCCAAACTGGTTTGAAGCTCTGAACTGCCTTCACTTGTTTTATCTCCAGTTGCACTCGATAGAAAAATCGATATAGGAAAGCTAGCTGAACTCGAACGAGGGTTTCGAGCTTTCCAATGTAATTTTTTATAAGTTAACCTCAATTCTAAAACAACGGGAGAAGGGGTTAGCCTAACTAGTTTTTGAAACTCTGAACTGCCTTCACTGGCTTTAAAAATTTCCGTTGGCACTTAGTAGAAAAATTGATAATAAAGATTATCCGAACTCGAACGAGTTCCGAGCCTGTCCAAGCGAAATTTTTACAAGTTTAAAAACTCAGATTAAAATGCGAGAAGCGTTAGACGAGCTGTTTTGGAAGCTCCGACCTGCCTTCACTGGCGTTCACATTCAAGTTTGCCTTGGTAAGAAATCCAAGGGAAGCAAAACCGAACTCGAACGAGGGGTCTGAGCTTGTCCTAATGTAATTTTTTATTACAAGTTAACTTTCCGGGAAAAACAAATTAAAACACGAGAAGCGGTTAGCCGCGCTGATTGAACGCTCCGAACTGCATTCACTAGATATAATCTAGGTTCACTTGTGTAGAAAAATCCAAGGAAAAGTTAGGCCGACTCGAACGACGGTTCCGAGCCCGTCTACTGTAATTTTTTACAAGTTAACGCGATTAGAAATGCGAGAACGGTTAGCCAAGCTCGTTGTAAAACTCTGAACTACCTTCACTTGGCTTAATCGCAACTATTCCAAACTGCATTTGGTAGAAAATCCCAGGGATAGCTACCAAACTTGAACGAGGGTTCCAAGCGTTGTCCATAGTGAAGTTTGTTACAAGTTAACTCTATTAAAACAACACGAGAAGGGGTTAGCCGGCTGATTTGAAGCTCCGAACTACATTCACTAGATATAATCGCAGTTCACTTGGTAGAAAAATCAAAGGCAAAGTTAGCCAAAACTAACTCGAATCGAGGGTTCCGATCTTATCGAATAGAATGTTTTTACAAGTTAACTCGATTAAAATGCGAGAAGGGGTAGCCGAACTGGTTGGAAGCTCTGAAACTGGCCTTCGCTTGTTTTAATCGCATTTGCACTTGGTAGAAAACTCCGATAGGAAGCTAGCTGAACTCGAACTAGGTTTCCCGAGCCTGTCCAATGTATTTTTTTTATAAGTTAAATCTCTATTAAAACGGGAGAAGGGGTTAGCCTAACTAGTTGAGCTCTGAACTACGGCATTCATGGCTTTACTCAGTTGCACTTAGTAGAAAAATGATAAGAAAGATAGCCGAACTCGAACGATGGTTCCGAGCCGTCCAATCAAGTTTTTTTACAAGTTAACTCGATTAAAATGCGAGCAAACTGTTAGAACGAGCTATTTTGAAGCTCCGAACTGCCTTCATTGGGCTTTCATCCAGTTGTCACTTGTAGAAAAATCCAAGTGAAAAGCAAGCCGAACTCGAACGAGGGTTCTGAGCTTGTCCAATGTAATTTTTTACAAGTTAACTCGATTAAAACACGAGAAGCGGTTAGCCGAGCTGATTTGAAGCTCCGAACTGCATTCACTAGATATAATCTAGGTTCACTTGGTAGAAAAATCCAAGGAAAAGTTAGCCGAACTCGAACGACGGTTCCGAGCCCGTCCAATGTAATTTTTTACAAGTTAACTCGATTAAAATGGGAGAACGGGTTAGCCGAGTTGGTTTTAAATTCTGAACTGCCTTCACTGGTTTTAATCCAACTACATTTGGTGAAAAATCCAGATTGGTCCCCCCAAAACTTGAACGAGGGTTCCAAGCGCTTATCCAATGAATTTTTTTTACAAGTTACTCTAAAACTCTTTAAAACGCGAGAAAGGTTTAGCTGAACTGGTGGGGGAAGCTCCGACTGCTTCACTTGAATTAAATCCAGTTGTCACTTGGTAAAAAAATCTATAGGAAAGCTAGCCGAAACTCGACGAGGGTTCCGAGCTTGTCCAATGAATTTTGTATCAAGTTAACTCGATTAAAATAACGCGAGAAGGGTTTAGCCGAGCTAGTTTGAAGCTCCGCGAAACTGCCTTCACTTCACTGGCTTTAAATATCCAGTTTTTTTTTTTTTTTTGGCACTTGGTTAAAAAAAATCAATAGGAAAGCTGCCGACTCGAACGAGGGTTCCGAGCTTATCGAATATAATTTTAACAGTTCAACTACTCGATTAAAATGCGAGAAGGTGTTAGCCGAACTGGTTTTTTGAAGCTCTGAACTGCCTTCGCTTTTTGCTTTAAAATTCCCAGTTGCACTTGGTAGAAAAATCGATAGGAAAGCTAGCCGAACTTCGAATGAGGGTTCCGAGCTTGTCCAATAAATTTTTTTTAACAAGGTAACTAGATTAAATGCGAGAAGGGGTTAGCCGACTAGTTTGAAGCTCCGAACCGGCATTCAGCTGGCTTTATCCAGTTGCCTTAGTAAGAAAAATCTATAAGAAAGACTAGGCCGAACTCGAACTAGGGTTCCGAGCCTGTCCAATGTAAGTTTTTACAAGTTAACACCTCGATTAAAACGGCTAGAAGCTGTTATAAGCCGTCTGTGTTGGGAGCTCCGAACTGCTTCACTGTTCTTTCATCCAGTTGGCACTTGGTAGAAACATCCAAGGTTAAGCAAGGCCGAACTCAAACAGGGTTTCGAGTTTGTCCAATGCAATTTTTACAAGTTAACTCGATTAAACACAAAAGGCAGTTAGCCTAGCTGCTTTGAAGCAACCGAACTGCATTCACTCGATATATCCGGTTTCACATTGGTAGAAAAATCCAAGGGAAGTTAGCCGACTCGAACGAACGGTTTTTCGAGCCCCGTCCATAGGTATATTTTTTATCAAGTTAACCTCGTTAAATGCAGAACGGTTTACCGAGCTCGTGTAAACTCCGAAACTACCTTCACTGCTTTAAATCCAACTGGCATTTTGAAGACAAAATCAAGGGAGAGCTACCAAACTTGAACGAGGGTTCCAGCTTTCCAATGTAATATTTTTACAAGTTAACTACCTCGATTAAAACCGAGAAGGGGTTAGCCGAGCTTTTTGAGCTCTGAAAACTACCTTCACTGGCTTTAATCCAGTTGCACTTGGTAGAAAAATCGATATGAAAGCTAAGCCTAACTCTAATGTGGTTCCGAGCTTGTCCAATATAATTTTTTTAGCAAGTTAACTAGATTAAATTGCGAGAAGGGTAGCCGAACGTAGTTTGAAGCTCCGAACTGCATTCACTGGCTTTAATCCAGTTGCATTAAGTAGAAAAATCGATGCAGAAAGATGCCCGAACTCGAACTAGGGTTCCGAGCCTGTCCAATTGTAAGTTTTTTAAAACAGTTAACTCGATTAAAACCGCGAGAAGCTGTTAGACGAGCTGTTTTGGAGTCTCCGAACTGCCTTCACTGGCGTTCATCCAGTTGCACTTGGTAGAAATCCAGGTTAAGCAAGCGAACTCAAACAATGGTTTCGGTTGTCCAATGCACTTTTTTTACAATTACTCGATTAAAACACGAAAAGCAGTTAGCCTATCTGATTTGAAGCACCGACTGCATTCACTAGATATAATCCCGGTTTCACTTGGTAGAAAAATCCAGGGAAAGTAGCCGAACTCGAACGAAACGTTCCGATCCCGTCCAATGTAATTTTTGTGACAAGTAACTCGATTAAAATGCGAGGAAAACGGGTTTAGCCGGCTCGTTGTAAACTCCGAACTAACTTCACTGGCTTTAATCCAACTGCATTTGGAAGAAAAATCCAAGGGATAGCTAACCTCAACTTGAACGAGGGTTCAACTTGTCCAATGTAATATTTTACAGTTAACTCGATTAAACGCGAGAAGGGGTTAGCCGAGCTACTTTTGAATCTCTGAACTACCTTCCTGCTTTAATCCATTGCACTTGGTAGAACAATCCGAGGGAAAGCAAGCCGACTCGAACTAGGGTTCTGAGTTGTCCCATGTAATTTTTTACAAGTTAACTCGATTACAACCAGAAAGCGGTTTAGCCGACTGATTGAAGCTCCGAACTGCATTCAGTAGATATAATCCAGGTTCGCTTGGTAAAAAAATCCAAAGAAAGTTAGCGAACTCGAACGAGGGTTTTCTAGCCCGTCCAAGTGAATTTTTTACAAGTTAACTCGATTAAAATGGGAGAACGGGTTAAAGCCGAGTTGGTTTTAAAATCCGAACTGCCTTCCACTGATTTAATCTAACTACATTTGGTATGAAAAATCAAGGATTAGCTACCCAAACTTGACGAGGGTTCCAAGCTTGTCCAATGTAATTTTTTAACAAGTTACAACTCTATTAAAACGCGAGAAAGGGTTGCCGAACTAGTTTGAAGCTCCGAACTTCCTTCACCTTGATTTTATCCGTTGGGCACTTGGTACAAAAATCGATAGGAAACCTAAGCCGCACTCGAACGAGGGTTCCGAGCTTGTCCAATGTAATTTTTTACAAGTTAAAAACCGATTAAACGCGAGAAGGGGTTAGCCGAGCTAGTTGGAAACTCAGAACTGCTTTCACTAGGTTTTTTAATTATCCAGTTGCACTTTGGTAAAAATCAATAAGAAAGCCTAGCCGACTCGAAAACGAGGTTCCGATCTTATCGAATATAATTTTTTACAGTTAACCTCGATTAAAATGCGAGAAGGGGTTAGCCGAACTGGTTTGAAGCTCCGAACTGGCCTTCGCTGCTTTAATCTATTGCACTTGGTAGAAACATCGATAGGAAGCTAGTCGAACTCGAACGAGGGTTCCGAGTTTGTCAATGTAATTTTTTACAAGTGAACTCGATTTAAAAGGCGAGAAAGGAGCGTTAACGAGCTGTTTTGAAGCTCCGAACTGCATTCACGGCTTTAATCCAGTTCCAATTTAGTTGAAAAATCGATAAGAAAGCTAGCCGAACTCGAACCGAGGGTCGAGCCTGTCCAATGTAATTTTTTACAAGGTAACTCGATTAAAACGCGAAAGGGGTTAGCCGAGCGTTTGAAGCTCTGAACTGCCTTCACTGGCTTTAATCCAGTTGCATTGGTAGGAAAAAATCCAGGGAAAAGCAAGCCGAACTCGAACCAGGGTTCCAAGCTGCCCAATTAATTTTTTACCCCAAGTTACTCGATTAAAACGCTAGAAAGGGTTAGCCGAACTAGTTTGAAGCTCCGAACTGCCTTCACTTGCTTTAATCCAGTTGCACTTGGTAGAAAAATCGATAGGAAAGCTAGCCGAACTCGAACGAGGGTTCCGAGCTTGTCCAATGTAATTTTTAAAAGTTAACTCGATTAAAACGCGAGAAGGGGTTAGCCGAGCAAGTTTGAAGCTCCGAACTGCCTTCACAGGTTTTAATCCAGTTGTACTTGGTAGAAAAATCGATAGGAAAGCTAGCCGAACTCGAACGAGGGTTCCGAGCTTGTCGAATATAATTTTTTACAAGTTAACTCGATTAAAATGCGAGAAGGGGTTAACTGAGCTTGTTGAAGATCCGGAAATGCATTCCTGGATTTAATCAGTTGCACTTTAGTAGAAAACGAATAAGAAAGCTACAAAATCGAAACAAGGGTTCCGAGGCCTATCCAATGTAATTTTTAACAAGTAACCGATTAAACGCGAGAAGGGGTAGCCGAGCTGTTTTGAAGCTATGAAACTGCTTCACTGGCTTTAATCCAGGTGCAAATGGAGAAAAATCCAAGGAAAGGCAAGCCGAATCGAACGCGTGTGGTTCGAGCTTGTCCATTAATTTTTACAAAGTTAAACTCATTAAAATCGAGAAGGGGTTAGCTGAGCGTTTTAAAGCTCCTAACTGATTTACTGGCTTTAATCCAGTTGCAACTTGATAGAAAAATCAAGGGAAAAACTAGCCGAAACTCAACGGGGTTCCGGCTTGTCCAAGTTAATTTTTACAAGTTAAACCGATAAAATGCGAGAAGGGGTTAGGCGAACTGGTTAAGCTCCGAATTGCCTCAATGGCTTAATCCAGTGCAATGGTAGAAAAATCCACGGGAACGGCAAAGCCGAACTCGAACGAGGGTTCCGAGCTTGTCAATGTAATTTTTTACAAGTGTAACTCAATTAAAACTCGAGAAGGGGCTAACTGAGCTGTTTTAAAGCTCACTAACTGTTTCAACTGGGCCTGTGATCCAGTTGCACTTGATAGAAAAATCCAAGGGAAAGCTAGCCGAACTCGAACGAGGTTCCGAGCTTGTCCAATGTAATTTTTCAAGTTAACTCGTAAAACACGAGAGCAGTTAGCCGAGTTGATTTGAAACTCGAACTGCATTCCACTAGAAGAATCCAGGTTCACTTGTAGAAAAATCCAAGAGAGTTAACCGAACTCGAACGAGGGTTCCGAGCACAGTCCAATGTAATTTTTTACACGTTAACTCATAAAATGCGGAACGGGTTAAGCGAGCTCGTGTAAACTCTGAACGACCTTTACTGGCTTTAACAACTGCATTTGGTAGAAAAATCCAAGGGATAGCTATCCAAACTTGAACGAGGGTTCCAAGCTTGTCCAATGTAATTTTTTACAAGTTAATCAATTTAAAACTCGAGAAGGGGTAGCTGAGCTGTTTAAGCTCCTAAATGATCACTGGCTTTAATCCAGTTGCACTTGAAGAAAATCTCAAGGGAAAGCTAGCCGAACTCGACGAGGGTTCCGAGCTTGTCCATGTAATTTTTTTCAAGTGAACTCTATTAAACCGAGAAGCCTTATCCCGTTGATTTGAAACTCCGAACTGATTCCTACTAGATATAACCAGTTCACTTGGTAGAAAAATCCCAGAGAAAGTTAACCGAATCGAACTAGGGTTCCGCGCCCGTCCAATGTAATTTTTTAAAGTAACTCATTAAAATGCGAGACCGGGTTATCCGAGCTCGTGTAAAACTCTGAATACCTTTACTGGCCTTTTAATTCCAACTGCATTTGGTAGAAAACTCCAAGGGATACTATCCAAACTTACGAGGGTTCCAAGCTTGTTCAATGTAATTTTTTTACAATGTTCCTCAATTAAAACTCGAGAAGGGGTTAGACTGAGCTGTTTTAAAAAAGCTGCCTAACTGATTTCACTGGCTTTAATCCAGTTGCACTTGATAGAAAAATCCAAGGGAAAGCTAGCCGAACTCGAACGAGGGTTCTGAGCTGTCCCAATTTAATTTTTACACGTTACCTCGATTAAAACACTAGAACGGTTAGCCGAGCTGATTTGAAGCTCGAACTGCATTCATAGATATAATCCAGGTTCACTTGGTAAAAAATCCAAGGGACATTAGCCGACTCGAATGAGGGTTCCGAGTCCGTCCAAGTAATTTTTACAATTAACCTGATTAAAATGCGAGAACGGTTAGCCGGTTGGTTTAAACTCCGAACATACCTTCACTGGCTTATCTAATCCACTGCTTTGGTAGAAAAAGTCCAAAGGGATAGCTATCCAAACTTGAACGAGGGTTCCAAGCTTGTCCAATGGTAATTTTTACAGTTAACTCAATTAAAACTCTAGAAGGGATAGCTGAGCTGTTTTAAAGCTCTACTGATTTCACTGGCTTTAATCCAGTTTCACTTGATAGAACAATCCAAGGGAAAGCTAGAGCCGAACTCGAACGGGGTCCAAATCCAGCTTGTCCAATGTAATTTTTTCAAGTTAACTAACGCGCTTAAAACACAGAAGGCAGTTAGCCGAGCTGATTTGAACTCCGAACTGCCATTCACTATATATAAATCCAGGTTCCTGGTAGAAAAATCAAGAGAAAGTTAACCGAACTCGAACGAGGGTCCGATCCCGTCCATGTATTTTTGTACAAGTTACCTCGATTAAAATGCGAGAACGGGGTTAGCCTAGCTCGTTGTAAACTCCGACTAACCTTGTACACTGGTCTTTATCCAACTGCATTTGGTAGAAAAATCCAAGGGATAGCTATCTCAAACTTGAACGAGGGTTCCAAGCTTGTCCAATGTAATTTTTTAACAAGTTAACTCATTAAAACTCGAGAAGGGGTTGCTGAGGCTGTTTTAAAGCTCCCCTAACTGATTTCACTGGCTTAATAATCGCAGTTGCACTTGATAGAAAAATCCAAGGAAAGCTAACTAACTCCGAACGAGGGTTCCGATCTTGTCCAATGTAATTTTTTACAAGTTAACTCGATAAAACACGAGAAGGCGGTTAACCGGCTGATTGAATCTCCGAACTGCATCACTAGATATAATCAAGGTTTTACTTTTTGTAGAAAAATCAAAGGCAAAGTAGCCAAACTCGAACGAGGGTTCCACCGAGCCGTCCATGTAAATTTTTACAGTTAACTCGATTAAATGGGAGAACGGGTTAGCCGATTTGGTTTTAAATAAATTCCGAACTGCCTTCACTGCTTTAATCCAACTACTTTTGTAGAAAATCCAGGGATAGCTACCCAAACTATGAACGATTGTTCCCCCAGCTGGTCCCATGTATTTTTTACAAATTAACCGATTAAAACGCGAAAAAGTGATTAGCCGCTGGTTGAAGCTCCGAACTGCCTTCACTTGCTTTACTCCGTTGCACTTGGTAGAAAAAATCGATAGGTAAAGCCTACCCGAATGGAAAACACTAGTGTTCCGAGCTTAATCGAATATAATGTTTTACAGTCACTCGATTAAAATCGAGAAGGGGTAGCCGAACTGGTTTGAAGCTCCGAACTGCCTCACTTCTTTCATCCAGTTGACTTGGTAGAAAAATCGATAGGAAGCTACCCGAACACGAACGAGCTGTTCGATCTTATCGAATATCATTTTTTACAAGTTACTCGTTAAAATGCGAGAAGGGGTTAGCCGACTGGTTTGAAGCTCCGAACTGGGCATTTCGCTTGCTTCAATCCTGTTGCACGTGTAGAAAATCGATAGGAAAGCTTGCCGAACTCGAACGAGGGTCCGAGCTTGTCTAATGTAATTTTTTCAAGTACGCGATTAAAAACGCCCGAGAGGTGAGCCGAGTGTTTGAAGGCTCTGAACTGCCTTCACTGGCTTAATCCAGTTGCACTTGGTAGAACAAATCCAAGGAAAAGTTAGACGAACTCGAACGAAGGGTTCCGAGCCCGTCCAATGTAATTTTTTACAAGTTAACCCGATTAAAATGCGAGAACGTGGTTAGCAGTTGGTTTTAAATACCGACTGCCTTCACTGGCTTTAATCCCCCCCCCCCCCCCCACTGCTTTGGTAGAAAAATCCAGAAGGATAGCCTACCCAAACTTGAAACAAGGGTTCCAAGCTTGTCCAATGTAATTTTTTACAAGTTACTCGATTTAAAACGCGAGAAGGTTAGCCGAACTGGTTTGAAGCTCCGAACTGCCTTCACTGCTTTAATCCAGTTGCACTTGGTAGAAAATAAGAAGAAAAAAAGGAAAGCTAGCCCTAACCGAACGAGGGTTTCGATCTTGTCCAATGTATTTTTTTAAAGTAACTCGATTATAAACGCGCGAGAAGGGGTTAGCCGAGCTAGGTTTGATTGTTGAAGCTCTGAACTGCCATCCAGGTTTTAATCCAGTTTTTTGTACTTGGTAGAAAAATCGATAGGAAAGCAAGCGAACTCGACGAGGGGTTTCTGGGCTCTTGTCGAAAATAACTGTTACAAGTTAAACTCGATTAAAACGCGAGCGAGAAGGGTTTTAATGAGCATATTTTGAGCTGCGAACTGCCATTCACTGGCTAATGCAGTTGCCACTTGGTAGGGAAAAAAACAAAATCCAAGGAAAGCAAGCCGACTCGAACGAAGGGTTTCGAAGCTTGTCCAATGCAATTTTTACAAGTTAACTACGATTAAAAATGCGAGAAGGGGTTAAAACTGAGCTGTTTGAAGCTCGAACTGCATGCACTGGCTTATCCAGTTGACACTTAGTAGAAAAAATCGATAAGAAGCTAGCGAACTCGTAACCAAGGCGTTCGAGCTTTGTCCCAATGTAATTTTTTTTTGACCAAGTTAACCGATTAAAAGCGAGAGAGAAGGGGTTAGCCGAGCTGTTGTGAAGCTCTAAACTGCCTTCACTGGCTTTAATCCAGTGCACTTGGTAGAATAGTAGAAAAATCGATAGGAAAGCTAGCCGAACTCGAACGATGGGTCCGAGCTTGTCCATAATTTTTACAAGTTAACTCGATTATTAAAAGCAGAGAAGGGTCTAGCCGAGCAAGTTGAAGCTACGAAATACATTCACTGCGTTTAATCCAGTGCACTTGGTAGAAAATGATAAAAAAGATAGCCGAAATCGAACGAGGGTCGAGCCATGTTCCAATGTAATTTTTTACAAGTTAACTCGATAAAGCGAAGAGAGAAGGGGTTAGCCGAGAGATGATTTTAAGCTCCGAGCTGCCTTCACTGGCTTCATCCAGTTCACTGGTTAAGAAAAATCCAAGGGAAGCAAGCGAACTCGAACGAGGGTTCCGAGCTTGTCAATGTAATTTTTTACAAATAACTCGATTAAGCTTGAGAAGCAGTTAGCCGAGCTGATGTGAAGCTCCGAACTGACATCACTAGATCTAATCCAGGTTCATTGTAGTTAGAAAAATGCCGCAGAAAAAAAGTTAGCCGAACTCGAACGAGGGTTCCGAGCCCGTCAAATGTAATTTTTTTACAAAGTTAACCTGATAACATGCGAGAAGGAGAAGAGAACGTTTTAGCCGAGCTTGGTTTTAAACTCCGAACTGCCTTCAATGGCTTAATCCAACTGCATTGTGGTAGATAAATCCAAGGGGTATTACCCAAATTGACGAGGGTTCAAAGCGGTCCAATGTAATTTTTTAAAGTACACTCGATTTAAAAAACGCGAGAAAGGGTTAGGCAACTGGTTTGAAGCTGGCCGAATGCCTTCACTGGCATTTATCCAGTTGCATTGGTAGAAAAAATCGATAGGAAAAGCTAGCGAACGCGAACGAGGGTTTTCGAGCTTTTGTCAAATGTAATTTTTTACACAAGGTAACTCGCTTATTTTAAAACGCAGAGAAGGAAGGGGTTTTAGCCGAGCTAATTTAACAGCCCGAAATGCCTTCACTGGCTTTATCCAGTTACACTTGGGTAAGAAAAATCGATAGGAAAGCTACCCGAACACGAACGAGGGTTCCGAGCTATCGAATATAGATTTTTTACAAGTTAACCGATTTAAAATGCGAGGAAGGGGTGGTAACTGAGAGGGGGGAAAGAGGACGGGTGGAGCCGAACCGCATTGCACTGGCTTTAATCCGTTGCACTAGTAGAAAAATGATAAGAAAGCTTAGCCGAACTCGCACAAGGGTTCGAGCCGGTCTCAAGTAATTTTTACAAGTTAACTCGATTAAAACGCGAGAAGGGACGAGAGAGAAGGGTAGCGAGCTGTTTTGAAGCTCTAAATGCTCTTCACTGGCGTTTAATCCAGATGCACTTGGTAGAAAAATCGATAGGAACAGGCTTAGCCGAACGCGAAGCGAGGGTTCCGAGCTTGTCCAATGTAATTTTTACAGTAAATCGATTAAAACGCGGGAGAGAAGGGGGTTTTAGTCGGAGCGTTTTTTTTAAGCTTTTGAACTGCCTTCACTGGCTTTCATCCAGTTGCACTTGGAGAAAAATCCAAGGAAAGCAAGCCGACTCGAACGAGGGTTTCCGAGCGTTGTCCAGTTGGTAATTTTTTCAAATTTTTTAAATAGCGATTATTAAAACTTGAGGAGAAGCGGGTTAGCCGAGATGATTTGAGCTCGAACTGCATCATTAGATATAATCAGGTTGCTTGGTTAAAAATCGAAAGGCAAAGGAGCAACTCGACACGAGGGTTCCGAGGCCCGTCCAATGTAAATTCTTGCTTACAAGTTAACTCGATTAAAATGGCACAACGGGTTCGCCGAGTGCGTTTTAATTCTGAACTGCCTTCACTGGTTTAAATCCAGACTACATTTGGTAGAAAAATCAAGGGATAGCTACCCAAACTTGAACAGGTTCAAGGCTTGTCCAATGTATTTTTACAATTAACTCGATTTAAAACGCGGGGAGAGAAAGAAAGGGTTAGAAGAGAGAGAAAGGTTAGCCGAACTGGTTTGGAAGCTCCGAACTTTGGCCTTCACTTGCTTTAATCCAGTTGCACTTGGTAGGAAAAATCGATAGCGAAGCTAGCCGAACTCGAACGAGGGTTTCGAGCTTGTCCAATGTAATTTTAAAGTTAAACTCGATATTAAAACGCGGGAGAAAGAAAGAAGGGGTGTTTAGCCGCCGAGAGCTAGTTTGAAGCTCAGAACTGCCTCACAGGTTTTAATCCAGTTGTACGTGGTTAGAAAAATCGATAGGAAAGCAAGCCGAACTCGAACGAGGGTTCCGAGCTTGTCGAAAATAATTTTTTACAAGTTAACTCGATTAAAACGCGAGAAGGGGTTAACTGAGCATATTTGAAACTCCGAACTGCATTCACTGGCTTTAATGCAGTTGCACTTGGTAGAAAAATCCAAGGGAAAGCTAGCCGAACTCGAACGAGGGTTTCGAGCTTGTCCAATGTAATTTTTTAAAGTAACTCGATAAAAGCGAGAAGGGGTTAACTGAGCCCTTGTTTGAAGCTCCGAACTGCATGCACTGGCTTTAATCTAGTTGCACTTAGTAGAAAAAATCGATAAGAAAAAGTATTCGAACTCGAACAAGGGTCCGAGCTTGTCAAATGTATTTGCTACAAGTTAACTCGACTTAAAACGCTGAGAAGGGGAGCCGAGCAAGTTGTGGAAGCTCCGAACGTATCATTGGCTTTAATCCAGTTCCACTTAGTAGAAAAATGATAAGAAAGATAGCCGAACTCGAACGAGGGTTCCGAGCCTTGTCCAATATAATTTTTTACAAGTTAACCGATTTTTAAAACCGAGAGAAGGAGGTTAGCCGAGCTGTTTGAAGCTCTAAAATGCCTTTCACTGGCTTTAATCCAGTGCCACTTGGTAGAAAAAATCGATTAGAAAGTAGCCGAACGACGAGGTTCCGAGCTTGTCAAGGTAATTTTCTACAAGTTAACTCGATTAAAAAGCGAGGAGGAGGTGGTGGATAGAAGAGGAGAAGGGGTAAGCCGAGCAAGTTTGAAGCTCCAACTGCATTCACTGGCTTTAATCCAGTTGCACTTGTTAGAAAAATGAAAGAAAGAAGCCGAACTCGAACGAGGGTCGAGCTTGTCCAATGTAAATTTTTACATAGTTACCTTGATTAAAACGCGAGAGGGGTTAGCCGAGCTATTTTCAAAGCTCCGACCTGCCTTCACTGGCTTTCATCCAGGTGCACTTGTAGAAAATCCAAAGGGAAAGGCAGCCGAACTCGAACGAGGGTAGTTCGAGCTTGCCAATGTAGTTTTTACAAATTAACTCGATTTAAAACTTGAGAAGCGGTAGCGAGCTGATTTGAAGCTACCGAATACAGTCATTAGATATAATCCAGGTTCCAACTTGTAGAAAAATCAAAGGCAAAGTTTAGCCAAATCGAACGAGGGTTCGAGCCCGTCCAATGTAAATTTTACAAGTTAACTCAATTAAAAATGGGAGAGAGAACGGTTAGCCGAGTTGGTTTTAGTTGGTTTTTTAAATTCTGAAATGCCTTCCTGGTTTTATCAACTACATTTGGTAGAAAAATCCAAGGGATAGCTACCCAAACTTGAACGAGGGTTCCAAGCTTGTCCAATGTAATTTTTTACAAATTAACTCGATTAAAACGCGAGAAAGGGTTAGCCGAACTGGTTTGAAGCTCCGAACTGCCTTCACTTGATTTAATCCAGTTGTACTTGGTAGAAAAATCGATAGGAAAGCTAGCCGAACTCGAACAAGTGTTCCGAGCTTGTCCAATGTAATTTTTTACAAGTTAACCCGATTAAAACGCGAGAAGGGGTTAGCCGAGCTAGTTTCAAGCTCCGAACTGCCTTCACTGGCTTTAATCTAGTTGCACTTGGTAGAAAAATCGATAGGAAAGCTACCCGAACACGAACGAGTGTTCCGAGCTTATCGAATATAATTTTTTACAAGTTAACTCGATTAAAATGCGAGAAGGGGTTAGCCGAACTGGTTTGAAGCTCCGAACTGCCTTCGCTTGCTTTAATCCAGTTGCACTTGGTAGAAAAATCGATGGGAAAGGCTTGCCGAACTCGAACGAGGGTTCCGAGTTGTTAATTTAATTTTTTACAGTTAACTCGATTTAAAACGCGAGAGGGGTAGTCCGAGCGTTTGAAGATCGGAACTGCCTACCTTCACTGGCTTTATCCAGTTGCCACTTGGTAGAAAAATCCAAGGGAAAGCAAGCCGAATCGAACGAGGGTTCCGAGCTTGTCCAAGTAATTTTTACAAGGTTAACCGATTAAACACGAGAAGCGGTGTAGCCGAGCGATTGAGCACCGACATGCATTTCACTAGATATAATCCAGGTTCAATTGGTAGAAAAATCCAAGGAAAGTTAGCCGAACTCGAGCGAGGGTTCCGAGCCCGTCCAATGTAATTTTTTACAAGTTAACCCGATTAATTAAAATGCGGAGACGGGTTAGCCCCGAGTGAAGTGGTTTGAATACCGAACATGCCTTCACTGGCCTTTAATCCAAACGCATTTGGTAGAAAAATCCAAGAGGATAGCTACCCAAAACTTGGAACAAGGGTTCCAAGCTTGGTCCCAGTAATTTTACAAGTTAACTCGATTAAAACGCGAGAAGGAAAGGGTTAGCCGAAAACTGGTTTGTTTTGAAACTGCCCGAACTGCCTTCACTTGCTTTAATCAGTGCACTGTAGAAAAATAGAAACATAGGAATGCTAGCGGAACTCGAACGAGGGTCTCGAGCTTGGCAAGTAATTTTTTAAGTTAACTCGATTAAACAGAGAAGGGTTAGCCGAGCTTTTTGAAGTTCCGAACTGCATGCAATGGCTTTAATCCAGTTGCACTAGTTAGAAAAATCGATAAGAAAGCTTAAGCCGAACTCGAACAAGGGTTTTTCGAGCTGTCCAATGTAATTTTTTACAAGTTAACTCGATTAAACGCCGAGAAGGGGGTATAGCCGAGCAAGTTTGAACTCAGAATCGCATTCACTGCTTAATCCAGTTGCCTTAGTAGAAAAATAATAAGAAAAGATAGCCAAACTCGAACGAGGGTTCCGAGCATGTCAATGTAATTTTTACAAGGTTGTTAAACCGATTAAAACGCGAGAGGGGTGGGGGTTAGCCAAGCTTGTTTTGGTGTTTTTAAGCTCGAAATGCGTCATGGCCTTTCATCCAGTTGCACTGCGTAGTAGAAAAATCCAAGGGAAAGCAGCCGAACTCGAACGAGGGTTCCGAGCTTGTCCAAGAATTTTACAAGTAACTCGATTTAAAACACGAGAAGCGGTAGCCGAGCTTGATTAGCTGATTTGAAGAACCGAACTGCATTCACTAGATATAATCCAGGTTCACTTGGTAGAAAAATCCAAGGAAAGTTAGCCGACTCGCACGAGGGTTCCAGCCCGTCCAATATAATTTTTTACAAGTTCAACCCGATTAAAATGAATGCAGAACGGGTTAGCCGAGTTGGTTTTTAAATACCGAACTGCTTCCCTGGCTTTAAAATCCAACTGCATTTGGTAGAAAAAATCCACAAGGGATAGCTACCGCAAACTGAACAAGGGTTCCGAGCTTTCCCAATGTAATGTTTTTTACAAGTTAACTCGATAAAACGCGAGAAGGGGTTAGCCGAACTGGTTTGAAACTCCGAACTGCCCTCACTTGGCTTAACAAGTTTCACTTGGTGAAACATCGATGAAACTAGCCGAAAACTCGAACGAGGGTTTCGATCTTGTCCAATGTAATTTTTTAAAGTTAACTCGATTAAAACGCGAGAAGGGGTTAGCCGAGCTAGTTTGAAGCTCCGAACTGCCTTCACAGGTTTTAATCCAGTTGTACTTCGTAGAAAAATCGATAGGAAAGCAAGCCGAACTCGAACAAGGGTTCCGAGCTTGTCGAAAATAATTTTTTACAAGTTAACTCGATTAAAACGCGAGAATGGGTTAACTGAGCATATTTGAAGCTCCGAACTGCATTCACTGGCTTTAATGCAGTTGCACTTGGTAGAAAAATCGATAGGAAAGCTAGCCCGAACTGAACAGGGTTCCGAGCTTGTCCAATGTATTTTTTTACAAGTTAACTCGATTAAAACGCGAGAAGGGTTAGCCGAGCTGTTTGGAGCTCTGAAGCTACTGCCTTCACTGGCTTTCATCCGTGCACTTGGTAAGAAAAATCCAAGGGAAGCAAGCCCGAACTCGAACGGGGTTCCGATCTTTTTCACTGTAATTTTTTTACAATTAACTCGATTAAACACGAGAAAGCGGTTAGCCCGAGCTGATTTGAAGCACCGAACTGCATTCAATAGATATAATCCAGTTTCACTTTGGTAGAAAACTCCCCCAAGGGAAGTTAAGCCGGAACTCGACTAGGTTCCGAGCCCTGTCCAATGTACTTTTTTTACAAGTTAACTCCGATTAAATGCGAGAACGGTTAGCGAGTTGGTTTTTAAATACCGAACTTGCCTTCACTGGCTTTAATCCACTGCATTTGGTAGAAAAAATCCACGGGTAGCTACCCAAACTTGAACAAGGGCTTTCCAACTGTCCAATTTATTTTTTCAAGTTAACCTCGATTAAAACCGAGAAAGGGTTAGCCGAACTGGTGGTTTAAACTCCGACTGCCTTCACACTTCTTTAATCCCAGTTTGCACTTTGGGTAGAAAAAATTCGATAGGAAATGCTAGCCGAACTCGAACAGGGGTTCGAGCTTGTCCAATGTATTTTTTTAAGTTAACTCGATTAAACGCTAGAAGGGGTTAGCACAGCTGTTTTGAAGCTCCGACTGCATGCACCTTGCTTTAATAATCCATTTGCACTTAGTAGAAATGATAAGAAAGCTATCCGAACTCGCACAAGGGTTCGAGCCTGTCCAATGTATTTTTTACAAGTTAAACTCGATTAAACGCGAGAAGGGGTTGCCGAGCACAGTTGAAGCCCGAACTGAGCATTCAATGGCTTTATCCCGTTGCACTTCGTAGAAAAATTATAAGAAAGATATCCAAACTCGAACGAGGGTTTTCCGACCTGTCCAATGTAATTTTTTACAATTAACTCGATGAAACGCAGAAGGGGTTACCAAGCTGTTTTTGTAAGCTCCGAACTGCCTTCACGGCTTTCATCCAGTTGCACTTGGTAGAAAAATCCAAGGGAAGGCCCAGCCAAACTCGAACGAGGGTTCGAGCTTGTCCAATGTACTTTTTTTTACAAATTAACTCGATTAAAACTTGAGAAGCGGTTAGCCCAGTTGATTTTGAAGCTCCGAACTGCATTCACTAGATATAATCCAGGTTCTTGGTAGAAAATCTCCGGTGAAAAGTAGCCGAACTCGAACGGGGTTCCGCGCCCGTCCAATGTATTTTTTACAAGTTTACTCGATTAAAATGCGAGAACGGGTTTAGCCGAGCTGGTTAAACTTCCGAACAGCCTTCACTGGCTTTAATCCAACTGCATTTGGTAGAAAAATCCAAGGGGTATCTACCCAAACTTGACGAGGGTTCCAAGCTTTGTCCAATGTAATTTTTAAAAGTTAACGAACTCGATTAAAACCGCGAGAAGGGTTAGCCGAACTGGGTTTGTAAGCTCTGAACTGCCTTCACTCTGCTTTACTCAAGTTGCACTGGTATAAAAATCGATGGAAAAGCTAGCCGAACTCGACTATGGTTCCGAGCTTGTCCAATGTAATTTTTTACAAGCTTTAACTCGATAAAAGCGAGAAGGGGTTAGCCGAGCTGTTTTTGAAGCTCTAAACTTGCCTCACTTGTGGCTTTAAATTCCAGTTGCCTTTGTAGAAAAATCGATAGGAAAGCTAGCCGAACTCGAACTAGGGTTTCCGAGCTTGTCCAATTAATTTTCTACAAGTTAACTCGATTAAAACGCAGATGGGTTTAGCCGAGCGTTTGAAGCTCCGAACTGCATTCACGAGGCTTTAATCAGTTTGAACTAGTAGAAAATTGATAAGAAAGATAGCCGAACTCGAACTAGGGGTTCCGAGCCTGTCCAATGTAATTTTTTTACAAGTTACTCGATTAAAAAAACGCGAGAAGATGTTAGCCGAGCTGTTTTTTAAGCTCCGAACTGCCTTCACTTGCTTTCATCCAGTTGCACTTGGTCGAAAATTCCAAGGGACAGCAAGCCAAACTCGAATCAGGGTTCCGAGCTTGTCCAATTTAATTTTTTACAAATTAACTTCGATTAAAACTTGAGAGAGCTGTGTAGCCGAGCTGATTGAAGCTCCGAACTGCCTTCCTAGATATAATCCAGGTTCATTGGTAGAAAAAATCCGAGGAAAAGTTAGCAGAACTCGAACGAGGTTCCGGCCCGTCCAATGTAATTTTTACAAGTTACGTCGATTAAAATGCGAGAACGGGTTAGCCCGAGCTGGTTTAAACTCCGAACAGCCTTCACTGGCTTTAATAATCCCTGCATTTGTTAGAAAAATCCAATGGGTATCTACCCAAATGTGAAACGAGGGTTCCAAGCTTGTCCATGTAATTTTTTAAAGTTAACACTCGATTAAACGCGAGAAAGGGTTAGCCCGAACTGGTTTGAAGCTCCGACTGCCTTCAATTGCTTTAATCATTGCACTTGGTAGAAAAATCGTAGAAAAGCTAGCCTAATCGAACGAGGGTGTTCCGACTTTGTCCAATGTAATTTTTTACAAGTTTCTCGAGTAAAAACGCGAGAATGGGTTCGCCGAGCTGTTTTGAGCTCTAAACTGCCTTCACTGGCTTTAAATCCAGTTGCCCTTGGTAAGAAAATCGATAGAAAGCTTAGCCGAACTCGACGAGGGGTTTTTCCGAGCTTGTTCCAATGTAATGTCTACAAGGTTAACTCGATTCAAACGTGAGAAAGGGGTTAGCCGACAAGTTGAAGCTCCGAACTCTGCATTCCCTCGCTTTATCCGTTGCACTTTAGTAAAAATTGATAAAAAGATGCCGAACTCGAACGAGGGTCCGAGCCTCTCCACTATAATTTTTACCAAGTTCAACTCGATAAAACGCGGAAGATGTTAGCCGAGCTTGTTTTTAAGCTCCGAACTGCCTTCACTGGCTTTCATCCAGTTGCACTTGTTTAGAAAATCCCAGGGAAAGGCAAGCCCGAACTCGAACGAGGGTTCCGAGGCTGTCCTGTAATTTTTTTACAAATTAACTCGATTAAAACTTGAGAAGCGGTTCCCGAGCTGATTTGAAGCTCCGAACTGCATTCAACTAGATATAAATTCCAGGTTTCACTTGGTAGACAAAAATCGGGCTAGGAAAGTTCAGCCGAACTCGAACGAAGGTTTCCGATCCCTTCCCATTAATTTTTGACAAGTTCACTCGATTAAATGCGAGGACGGGTTATCCGAGCCGTGGTTTTAACACTCCCAAAAAAAACTCCTAACAGCCAAAACTTACACACTGGCTTTAATCCAACTGCATTTGTAGAAAAATCCAAGAGTATCTACCCAAATTGAACGAGGGTTCCAAGCTTGTCCAATGTAATTTTATTAAAAGTTAACTCGATTAAAACTCGAGAAAGGTTACGCCGAACTGGTTTTGAAGCTCCGAACTGCTTCACTTGCTTTAATCCAAAAAAGTTTTTTTTTTTTTTTTGGCCCCCAAACTTGGTGAAAAATCGATAGGAAAGCTAGCCGAACTCGAACGATGGTTCGGAGCTTGTTCCAATGTAATTTTTTACAAGTTAACTCGATTAAAACGCGAGAGGGGTTTAGCCGAGCCTAATTTCCAAGCTCCCCGAACTGCCTTCACTGGCTTTAATCCAGTTGCACTTGGTAAAAAAATCGATAGGAAAGCTACCCGAACACGAACGAGGGTTCCGGGCTTATCGAAAATAATTTTTTACAAGTTAACTCGATTAAAATGCGAAAGGGGTTAACTGAGCTTGTTTGAAGCTCCGAATTTGGCATGCACTGGCTTAATCCAGTTGCACTTAGTAGAAAAATCCGATAAGAAAGCTAGCCGAACTCGAACGCCTTTCCAATGTAATTTTTTACAAGTTAACTCGATTAAAATCGCGAGAGGGGTTAGCCGAGCTGTGTTTGAAAGCTCTAAAAAACTGCCTTCCCACTGGCTTTAATTCCATTTGTCACTTGGTAGAAAATCGATAGGAAAGCTAGCCGAACTCGAACGAGGGTTTCCGAGCTTGGTTCCAATGTAATTTTCTACCAGTTAACCGATTAAAACGCGAGAAGGGGTTAGCCGAGGCAAGTTTGAATCTCCGAACTGCATTTACTAGATATAATCCAGGTTCACTTGGTAGAAAAATCCAAGGGAACGTTAGCCGAACTCGACGAGGTTCCGAGCCCGTTCAATGTATTTTACAAGTTTAACCCGATAAAATGCGAGAATTGGGTTGCCGAGTTGGGTTTAAATACCGAACTGCCTTCACTCTGGCTTAAATCCAACTGCATTTGGTAGAAAAAATCGAAGGGATAGCACCCAAACTTTAACACGTTTCCGAGCTTGTCCATGTAATTTTTTACAATTTAACCTCGATTAAAACGCGAGAAAGGGTAGCCGAACGTGGTTTGAAACCCAACTGCCCTCACTTGCTTTAATACTCAAGCCTCACTTGGTGGAAAAAATCGATAGGAAGCTAGCGAAATTCGAACGAGGGTTCGATCTTGCAATGTAATTTTTTAAAGTTAACTCGATTAAACGCGAGAAGGGGTTAGCCGAGCTAGTTTGAAGCTCCGAACTGCCTCACAGGTTTAATCCAGTTGTAACTTCGTAGAAAAATCTATAGGAAAGCAGCCGAACTCGACGAGGGGTTTTCCGAGCTTGTCGAAAATCATTTTTTACAAGTAACTCGATTAAACGCGACGAATGGGTTAACTGAGCATATTTGAAGCTCCTAACTGCATTCACTGGGCTTTAATGCAGTGTTTGGCACTTGGTAAAAAAAATCCAAGGGAAAGCAAGCCCGAACTTGACGAGGGTTTCCGAGCTTGTCCAATGCATTTTTTACAAGTTAACTCGATTACAACACGCAGAAGCAGTTAGCCAAGCTGATTTTGAAGCTCCGAACTGTATTCACTAGATATAATCCAGGTTCACTTGGGATAAAACTCCAAAGCAAAT
>CM018903.1:15427493-15447493 GCA_009663005.1 Actinidia chinensis
TCGAACGAGGGTTCCGAAGCCTTGTCCCCCAATGTAATTTTTTACAAGTTACTCGATTAAAACGCGAGAAGGGGTTAGCCGAGATGTTTTTTGAAGCTCTGAAATGCCTTCACTGCTTTAATCCAGTTGGCACTGGTTGAAAAATTCAAAGGAAAGCAGCCGAACTCGAACGAGGGTTCCGAGCTTGTCCAATGCAATTTTTTATAAGTTAACTCGATAAAAACACGAGAAGCAGTTAGCCAAGATGATTGAAGCTTCACTTCTCCGAACTGCATTCACTAGATATAATCTAGGTTCACTTGGTAGAAAAATCCAAGGGAAAGTTAGCCGAACTCGAACGACGGTTCCGAGCCCGTCCAATGTAATTTTTTACAAGTTAACTCGATTAAAATGCGAGAACGGGTTAGCCGAGCTCGTTGTAAACTCCGAACTACCTTCACTGGCTTTAATCCAACTGCATTTGGTAGAAAAATCCAAGGGATAGCTACCCAAATCGACGAGGGTCGAGCTCGTCCATATAATTTTTTACAAGTAACTCGATTAAAACCGCGAAGCGGTAGCGAGCTGATTTAAAGCTCTGAACTGATTCAGTAGGACATAATCCAGGTTCACTTGGTAGAAAAATCCAAGGGAAAGTTAGTCGAACTCGAACGAGGGTTCCGAGCCCGTCCAATGTAATTTTTTACAAGTTAACCCGATTAAAATGCGAGAACGGGTTAGCCGAGTTGGTTTTAAACTCCGAACTGCCTTCACTGGCTTTAATCCAACTGCATTTGGTAGAAAAATCCAAGGGATAGCTACCCAAACTTGAACGAGGGTTCCAAGCTTGTCCAATATAATATTTTACAAGTTAACTCGATTAAAACGCGAGAAGGGGTTAGCTGAGTTGTTTTGAAGCTCTAAAACTGCCTTCATTGCTGTAATCCAGTTGACCATTGGTAGAAAAATCAGGCGAAAGCAAGCGAACTCGAAAACGAGGGGTCTGAGCTTGTCCAATGTAATTTTTTACAAGTTAACCTCGATTAAAAACACGAAGAAGCGGTTAGCCGAGATGATTCTGAAGCTCCGAAACTGCATTTAGTAAATATAATCCAGGTTCATTGGTAGAAAAATCCAAGGGAAAGTTAGCCGACTCGAACGAGGGTTCCGAGCCTCCAATGGAAGTTTTTTACAAGTTAACTCGCTTAAAATGCGGAGAACGGGTTAACTGAGTTGGTTTAAACTCCGAACTGCCTTCATTGGCTTTAACAACTGTATTGGTAGAAAAATCCAAGGGATAGCTACCCAAAACTTGACGAGGGTTCCAGCTTGTCCAATGTAATTTTTTACAAGTTAACTCACATTAAAACGCGAGAAGGGGTACCGAAACTGGTTTGAAGCTCCGAACGGCCTTCCCTGCTTTATCCAGTTGCCTTGGTAGAACATCCAAGGGAAGCAAGCCGAACTCGAAGAGGGTTCCGAGCTTGTCCAATTAATTTTTTACAAGTTAACTCGATTCAAAACACCGAGAAGAGGTTAGCCGAGCTGATTGAAGCTCCGAACTGCATCAGTAGATATAATCCGGTTCATTGGGAGAAAAATCCAAGGGAAATTAGCCGAACTCGAACGACGGTTCCGAGCCCGTCCAATGTTTAATTTTTTACAAGTTAACTCGATTAAAATGCGAGAACGGGTTAGCTGAGTTGGTTTTAAACTCCGAACTGCCTTCACTGGCTCTAATCCAACTGCATTTGGTAGAAAAATCCAAGGGATAGCTACCCAAACTTGAACGAGGGTCCAAGCTTGTCCAATGTTAATTTTTTACAAGTTCTAACTCAATTAAACTCGAGAAGGGGTTAGCGGAGGGTTTTAAAGCTCCTACTGATTTCACTGGCTTATAATCCAGTATGCACTTGATTAAAAATCCAAGGAAAGCTAGCGAACTCGAACAAGGGTTCCGAGCTTGGTCAATATACTTGTTTACAAGTTAAACTCGAATTAAAAGCGAGAAGGAGGTTAGGCGAACTGGTTTTAAGGCTCCGAATTGCCTTCACTCCTCAAACCAGTTGCACTGGTTAGAAAAATCAATAGGAAAGCTAGCCGAACTCGACAAGGGTTCCGAGCCTGTCCCATGTGACTTTTTGACAAGTTACTCGACTAAAACGCGGAACGGGTTAGCCGAGCTGTTTTGAATCTCTGAACTGCCTTCATCGGGCTTTAATCCAGGGTGCAATTGGTAGAAAAACCAAGGGACGCAAGCCGAACTCGAACGAGGGTTCCGAGCTTATCCAATGTATTTTTACAATGTATACTCGATAAACACGAGAAGTGGTAGCCGGCTGATTTGAGCGCGAAACTGCATTCAGTAGATATAATCCACGTTTACTTGGTAGAAAAATCCAAGGGAAAGTAGCCGAACTCGAACGAGGGTTCCGAGCCGTCCAATGTAATTTTTTACAGTTAACCCCCACGATTAAAATGCGAGAACGGGTTAGCACGAGTTATTTTTGAACACAAACTGCCTTCACTGGCTTTAACCAACTGCATGTGATAGAAAAATCCAGGGATAGCTACCCAAAACTAAACAAAGGGTTCCAGCTTGTCCAATGTAAGTTTTACAAGTTAACTCGATTAAAACGGAGAAAGGGTTAGCTGAACGGTTTGAAGCTCCGAACTGCCTTCAACTTTGCTTTACTCCAGTTGACACTTGGTAGGATAAAAATCGATAGGAAAGCTAGTCAAACTCGAACGAGGGTTCCGAGCTTGTCCAACGTAATTTTTAAAAGTTCACTCGATTAAAACGCGAGAAGGGGTTAGCCGAGCAAGTTTGAAGCTCTGAACTGCCTTCACAAGTTTTAATCCAGTTGTACTTGGCAGAAAAATCGATAGGAAAGCTAGCCGAACTCGAACGAGGGTTCCGAGCTTGTCGAATATAATTTTTTACAAGCTAACTCGATTAAAACGCGAGAAGGGGTTAGCCGAGCTGTTTTGAAGCTCTGAACTGCCTTCACTGGCTTTAATCCAGTTGCACTTGGTAGAAAATCCAAGGGAAAGCCAAGCCGAACGCGAACGAGGGTTCCGAGCTTGTCCAATGTAATTTTTTACAAGTTACTCGATTAAACGCTAGAAGGGGTAGCCGCACTAGTTTTGAAGCTCCGAACTGCTTCACTGGCTTAATCAGTTGCATTTAGTAGAAAATCGATAAAAAGCTAGCCGACTTCGAACAGGTTCCAAGCCTGTCCAATGTAATTTTTTAAAGTTTAACTACTCGATTAAAACGCGAGAAGGGGTTAGCCGAGCTGTTTTGAAACTCTGAACTGCCTTCACTGTCTTTATCCAGTTGCCGCTTGGTATAAAAATCCAAGGGAAAGCAAGCCGAACTCCGAACGAGGGTTCCGATCTTTCCAATGTAATTTTTTAGCAAGTTAACTCGATTAAAAACCGAGAAGCGGTTAGCCGAGCTGATGTTTAGCTGCCCGACTGCAATTCAGTCGATATATCCAGGTTCACTTTGGTAGAACAATCAAGGAAAGTTAGGCCGAACTCGAACGAGTGTTCCGAGCCCGTCCAAATGTAATATTTACCATTTACTCGATTAAATTCGAGAAGGGTTAGCCGAGTTGGTTTAAATTCCGAACTACCTTCACTGGCTTTAATCAACTGCATTTGGTAGAAAAATCCAATGAATGGATAGCCACCCAACTGAACGAGGGTTCCAGCTTGTCCAATGTAGTTATTTTTTACAAGTTTAACCTCCAATTAAAACTCGAGAAGGGGTTAGCTAGCTTGTTTTAAAGCTCCTAACTGATTTCACTGTCCTTTAATCCAAGTTTGCACTTGATAGAAAAATCCAAGGGAAAGCTAGCCGAACTCGAACGAGGGTTCCGAGCTTGTCCATATAATTTTTTAAAGTTAACAACTCTCGCTTAATGCGAGAAGGGGTTAGGCGGAACTGGTTTGAAAGCTCCCGAATTGCCTTCACTTCCATAATCCAGTTTGCCTTGAGAAAAATCAATAGGAAAAGCCTCGCCGAAACTCGAACAGGGTTCCGAGCCCTTTCCAATGTAATTTTTTACAAGTTAACAACTCAATTAAAACGCGAGAAGGGGTTCGCCGAGCTGTTTTGAAGCCTCTGAACTCCTTCCTGGTTTTAATCCAGTTGGCACTTGGTTTGAAAAATCCAGGGAAAAGCAGTCTAACTCAAGAGAGGTCCGAGCTGTCCAATAATAATTTTTTACAAGTTCACTCGAGTAAAAACGCGAGAAGGGGTTAGCCCCGAGCTGGTTTTTGAAACTCGGAACTGCCTCACTGGCTTTAATCCAGTTGCGCTTGGTAGTAAATCCAAGGGAGCAAGCCGAACTCCGAATGAGGGTTCCTAGCTTGTCCATATAATTTTTTACAAGTTACAACTCGATTAAAACACGAAAGCGGTTAGGCCAGCTGATTTGAAGCTCCGAACTGCTTCACTATATAATAATCCAGGTTCACTTGGTAAAGAATCAAAAGGGAAAATTACCGGGAACTCGAACGAGGGTTCCGTGCCCGTCCAATGTAATTATTTACAAGTTAACTCGATTAAAGGCCGAGAATGGGTTAGCCTAATTGGTTTAAACTCCGAACTAAGGACCTTCACTGGCCTTTTAATCGCAACTGCATTTGGTAGAAAATCCAAGGATAGCTACCCAAACTTGAACTAGGGTTCCAAAGCTTGTTCCAATGTAATTTTTTATCAAGTTAACTCAATTAAACCCGAGAAGGGGTTAGCTTAGGCTGTTTTTCAATAAAGCTCCCAACTGATTTCACTGGCTTTAATCATTGCAACTTGAATAGAAAAAAAAATCCAAGGGAAAGCTAAGCCGAACTCCGAACGGGTTCCTAGCTTGTCCAATATAATTTTTTACAAGTTAACTCGATTAAAATGCGAGAAGGGGTTAGGCGAACTGGTTTGAAGCTAGCTCCGCATTGCCTTCACTTCCATAATCCAGGTGCACTTGGTAAAAAAATCAATAGGAAAACTATCCGAACTCGACGAGGGTTCCCGCGCCTGTCCAATGTAATTTTTTTAAGCAATCTAACACTCGATTACAACGCTAGAAGGGGTTAGCCGAGCCTGTTTGAAGCGCTGACTGCTTTCACTGGCTTTAATTCCAGTGGCACTTGGTAGCGAAATCCAAGAAAGCAAGCCGAACTCGAACGAGGGTTCCGAGCTTGCCATGTAATTTTTTTACAATTAACTCGATTAAAACTTTAGAAGCGGTTATCCGGCTGATTTGAAGCTTCGACCGCATTCACTAGATATAATCCAGTTCACTTGGTAGACAAATCAAAGGGAAAGTTAGCCGAACTCGAACGAGGGTTCCGAGCTTGTCCAATGTTAATTTTTTTACAATTAACTCGATTAAAACGCGATAAGGGGTTAGCCGAGACTAGTTTTGAAGCTCCGAACTCTGCCTTCACTGGCTTAATCCAGTTGCCTTGGTAAGAAAAACAAGAAGCTACTCGAACTCAAAGAGGGTTGCGAGCTGTCCAATGTATTTTTTACAAGTGTAATCGAATAAAATGCGAGAAGGGTTTAGCCGAGCTAGTTTTGAAGCTCCGAACTTGCATTTCAATGCTTTAATCCGTTGCACTTAGTAGAAAATCGATAAGAAAGATAGCCGCACTCGAACGGGGTTCCGAGCCTGTCCAATATAAGTTTTTATTTACAATTTTAAACTCGATTAAATGCGAGAAGGGTTTAGCCGAGCTGTTTTGAAGCTCCAAACGGCCTTCACTGGCTTAATCCAGTTCCTTGGTAAAAAAAAATCCAAGGAAAGCAAGCCGAACTCGAACGGAGTTCCGATCTTGTCCAATTTAATTTTTTTCAAGTAACTCAATTAAAACGCGAGAAAGGGTTCGCCGAGCTAGTTTGAAGCTCCGCACTGCCTTCACTGGCTTATTCCAGTTGCACTTGGTAGAAAATCAATAGGGAAAGCTACTTCGAACTCTAAAGAGGTTCCGAGCGTAGCGATTTAATTTTTTACAAGTTAACGCGATAAAATGCGAGACAAGGTTAGTCCAACTGGTTTGAAGCTCCGAAACTGCCTTCGCTTGCTTTAATCTAGTTTGCACTTGGTAAGAAAAATCAATAGGAAAGTTAGCTGAATCGAACAAGGGTTCCGAGCCTGTCACTATAATTTTTTACAAGTTAACTTCGATAAAATTCGAGAAGGGGTTAGACAGCTGTTTTGAAGCTCCGAACTTGCCTTCCCTGGCTTTCATCCAGTTCACTGGTAGAAAAATCCAAGGAAACGCAAGCTCGAACTCGAACGAGGGTTTTCCAGCTTGTCCAATGTAATTTTTACAGTTAACTCGATTAAAACGCGAAGAAGGGGTTACCGAACTAGTTTTGAAGGCTCCGAACTGCATTCACTGGCTTATCCAGTTTCACTTAGTAGAAAATCGATAAGAAAGATAGCCGAACACTACAGGGTTTCCAAGCCTGTCCACTGCTAATTTTTTTACGTTAACTCGATTAAAACGCGAGAAGGGTTTAGCCGAGCTGTTTTGAAACTCTGAACTGCCTCACTGTCTTTTAATCCAGTTGCGCTTGGTAAAAAAAATAAATCCAAGGGAAAGGCCAAGCGAACTCGAACGGGGTTCGAGCTTGTCCAATGTAATTTTTTAACAAGTTAACTCGATTAAAACACGAGAAGCGGTTAGCCGCTAATTTTAAGCCCGAACTGCATTCAGTAGATATATCCAGGTTCCTGGTAGAAATCAAGGGAAAGTTAGCCAACTCGAACGAGGGTTCCGAGCCCGTCATGTATATTTACAAGTTACTAACCGATTAAAAATGCGAAACGGGTTTAGCCAGTTGGTTTTAAATTCCGAACTGGGCCCTCACTGGTTTATCCAACTGCATTTGGTAGAAAAATCCAAGGGATAGCTACCCAAACTTGAACGAGGGTTCCAAGCTTGTCCAATGTAATTTTTTACAAGTTAACTCAATTAAAACTCGAGAAGGGGTTAGCTGAGCTGTTTTAAAGCTCCTAACTGATTTCACTGGCTTTAATCCAGTTGCACTTGATAGAAAAATCCAAGGGAAAGCTAGCCGAACTCGACGATGTGTTCCAGCTTGTCAATATATTTTTTTACTTACAAGTACTCGATTAAAATGCGAGAAGGGTTTAGGCGAAGCGGTTTAAAGCTCTGATTGCTTCACTTCCATAAATCTAGTTTGTGTGGGCAGTTCTGGTAGAGAAATCAATAGTAAACTAGCCGAACTCGACCTGGGTCCGAGCCTTCCAATGTAATTTTTTACAAGTTAACTCGATTAAAACGCAGAAGGGGTTAGCCGAGCTAACTTTGAGCTCTGAACTGCCTTCGACTGTTTAATCCAGTTGCACTTGGTTGAAAATCCAAGGGAAGCAAGTCGAACTCAAACGTAGAGTTCCGAGCTTGTCCATATAATTTTTTACAAGTTTTAAACTCTATTAAACGCGAGAAGGGGTTAGCCATCTTTTTTGAAACTCTGAACTGCCTTCACTGCTTTAATGCCAGTTGCGCTTGGTAGAAAAATCCAAGGGAAAGCCCAGCCGAACTCGAACGAGGGTTCCGAGCTTGTCCAATATAATTTTTACAGTTAACTCGATTAAAACACGAGAAGCGGTTAGCCGAGCTGATTTGAAGCTGCCGGAACTACATGCATTCACTAGATATAATCCAGGTTTCCCTTGGTAGAAAATCCAAGTACATTAGCCGAACTCGAACGACGGTTCGATCCTGTCCAATGTAATTTTTTACAAGTTACTCGATTAAAATGGCGAAACGGGTTACCGAGCTTGTTGTAAACGCCGAACTCCTTCACGTCTGGCTTTAATCCAACTGCATTTGGTAGAAAAAAAAATCCAGGGATAGCGACCAAACTTGAACGAGGGTCCAAGCTTATTCCCATGTAACATTTTAACAAGTTACTCGATTAAAAATGGAGAAGGGGTTTCCCGAGCTTTTTTAAGCTCTGAACTGCCTTCATTGCTTAATCCAGTTGCACTTGGGTAGAAACTCCAAGGGAAAGCAAGCCGAACTCGAACGAGGGTTTCTGAGCTTGTTCCAATGTAATTTTTACAGTTGACTCGATAAAACACGAGAAGCGATTGCCGAGCTGATTTGAAGCTCCGAACTACATTCAGTAGATATAATCCAGGTTCACGTTGGTAGAAAAATCAAGGGAAATTAGCCAACTCGAACGAGGGTTCCGTGCCCGTCCAATGTAATTTTTTTTACAGTTAACACTCTATTAAAATCGAGAACGGGTTAGCCGATTGGTTTAAATCCGACTACCTTCACTGGCTTTATCCAACTGCATTGGTAAAAAATCCAAGGCTAGCGACCCAAACTTGAACGAGGGTTACCAAGCTTGTCCAATGTAATTTTGTGTACAGTTAACTCAATAAAACTCGAGAAGGGGTTTAGCTGACTGTTTTAAAGCTCCTAGCCTGATTCATTGGCTTTAATCCAGTTGCACTTGATAGAAAAAATCCAAGGGAAAGCTAGCCGACCTCGAACGAGGGTTCCGAGCTCTTGTCCAATAATTTTTTTTAGCAAGTTAACGCGATAAAATTGCGAGAAGGGGTTAGCCGACTGATTGAAGCTCCGAACTGCATTACTAGATATATCGGTTCACTTGGTAGAAAAATCCAAGGGACAGTTAGCCGAACTCGAACTACGTTGCCGAGCCTGTCAATGTAATTTTTTACAAGTTAACCTCGATTAAATGCGAGAACGAGTTTTAGCCGAGCTTGTTGTAAACTCCGAACTACCTTTCATGGCTTTAATCCAACTGCATTTGGTAGAAAAATCCAGGATAGCTACCCAAACTTGAACGAGGGTCAGCTTATCCAATGTAATATTTTTACAAGTTAACTCGATTAAAATGCGAGAAGGGGTTAGCCCGAGCTATTTGAAGCTCTGACTGCCTTCACTGGCGTTTAATCCATTCCGTGGTAAAAAATCAAGGGAAAGCAGGCCGAACTTCGAACGAGGGTTCTGAGCTTGTCCAATGTAATTTTTTAACAAGTTGACTCGATTAAAACACGAGAACGTTCGCCGATCTGATTTGAAGCGCCGAACTTTCAGTAGATTAAACCAGGTTCACTTGGTTAGAAAACTCACAGGGAAAGTTAGGCCGAACTCGCACGAGGGTTCCGAGCTTGTCCATGTAATTTTTTACAGTTAACTCAATTAAACTCGCGAAGGGTTAGCGGGCTGTTTTAAAGCTCCTAGACTGATTTCATGGCTTTATCCAGTTGCACGTGATAGAAAATCCAAGGAAACTAAGCCGAACTCGAACGAGGGTTCCGACTTGTCCAAATAATTTTTTACAATTAAGCTCGTTAAAAGGCGAGAAGGGGTTCGCCGAGCTGATTTGAGCTCCGAACTGCATTCACTAAGATATAATAATCCAGTCACTTGGTAAGAAAAATCCAAATGGACAGTTAGCCGAACTCGAACGACGGTTCCGAGCCTGTCCAATGTAATTTTTTACAAGTTAACTCGATTAAATGCGAGAACGGTTAGCCGAGGCTTGTTGTAAACTCCCACACTAAACCTTCACTGGCTTTAATCCAACTGCATTGGTAGAAAAGATCCCAAGGGATATCTACCCACACTTTAAAACGATGGTCCGAAGCTTATCCAATGTATATGTTACAAGTTAACTCGATTACACATGCGAAAGGTTTAGCCGAGCTATTTGAAGCTCTGAACTGCCTTCGTTGGCTTTAAAATCCAGTTGCACTGGTAGAAAAATCCAAGGGAAAAGCAAGCCGAACTCGAACGAGGTTCTGAGCTTGTCCAATGTAATTTTTTACAGTTGACTCATAAACACGAGAAGCGATTAGCCGAGCTATTTGAAGCTATCCGAACTGCATTCATAGATATAATCCAGTTCACTTGTAGAAAAATCAAGGGAAAGTTTAGCCGAACTCCGAAACGAGGTTCCGAGCCCGTCCAATGTAATTTTTACAAGTTAACTCGATTAAATGCGAGAACGGGTTAGCTCGAGTTGTTTTTTAAATTCCGAACGTTGCCTTCACTGGCTTTATATCCAACTACATTGGTAAAAATCCACGGGATGCTACCCAACTGAACGAGGGTTCAAGCTTGTCAATGTAATTTTTTACAAGTTAACTCTATTAAAACGGCAAGAAAGGGTTAGCCGAACTGGTTTGAAGCTCCGAACTGCCTTCACTGATTTAATCTAGTTGCCACTTGTAGAAAAATCGATTGGAAAGCTCGCCGAACTCGAAAAGGGGTTCCGATCTTTAATCCATAATATTTTTTACAAGTTAACTCGATTAAAACCGAGAAGGGATTAGCGAGCTAGTTGGAATGCTCCGACTTTCTCACTGGCTTTAATCCATTGCACTTGGTAGAAAAATCAATGGAAAGCTACTACACCTCGAACCGAAAGAGGGTTCCGCGCTTATCGAATTCAATTTTTTACAGTTAATCGATTCCAAAATCGAGAAAGGTTAGCCTAACTGGTTTGAAGCTCCGAAACTCTTGCCTTCGCTTGCTTTATCTAAGTTTTGCCTTGGTAGAAAAATCAATAGGAAAGCCTAGCCGAACTCGAATGAGGATTCCGAGCTGTCCAATGATTTTTACAAGTTACGCCTCGAATAAAACGCGAGAATGTTAGCCGCGCTAGGTTGAAGCTCCGACTGCATTCACTGGCTTTAATCCAGTTGCAACTTAGTAAAAAATCGATAAGAAGATAGGCCGAACTCGAACGAGGGTGTTCCGACCTGTCCAATGTAAGTTTTTACAGTTAACTCGAGTAAATGCGAGAAGGGCTTAGACGAGCTGTTTGAAGCTCCGAACTGCCGTCACTGGCTTTAATCCTAGTTGCACTTGGTAGAAAAATCCAAGGGCAAGCAAGCCAACTCGAAACAGGGTTTCCAGCCTTGTCAATGTAATTTTTACAAGTTAACTCGATTAAACCGAGAAGCGGTTAAGCCGACTGATTTGCAAGCTCCGCAACTGCATTCACTTATATAATCCAGTTTCACTGGTAGAAAAATCCAAGGGACAGTTTAGCCGACTCGAACGACGGTTCCGAGCCTGTCCAATGTAATTTTTTAAAGTAACTCGATTAAAAATGCCGAGAACGGGTTACGAGCTTGTTGTAAACTCCGAAACTACCTTTCAAACCTTCCTGGCTTTAAATCCCAACGCATGGGTAGAAAAATCCAAGGGATAGCTACCCCAACTGACTCGAGGGTCCAAGCTTATCAATGTGAATATTTTAACAAGTTAACTCGATTAAAATGGAGAATGGTTTAGGCGAGCTGTTTTGAAGCTCTTAAACTGCCGTCCACTTGCTTTAATCCAGTTGCCACTTGGTAGAAAAATCCAAGGGAAAGCAACCGACTCGAAACGAGGGTTCTGAGCTGGACAATGTCATTTTTTTTACAAGTTGACTCGATAAAACACAAGAAGCGTTTTAGCCGAGCCTGATTTTAAGTCCGAACTGCATTCGTAGATAGATCCAGGTTCACTTGGTAAGAAAATCAAATGGGAAAGTTAAGCCGAACTCGAACTAGGGTCGATCTGTCCACTGTATTTTTACAAGTTAACTTCGATTAAAATGCGAGAACGGGTTAGCGAGTTGGTTTTAAACTCCAACCTACCTTCACTGGCTTTAATCCAACTGCATTTGGTAGAAAAATCCAAGGGATACTACCCAAACTTGAAAAAGAAGAAAAGAAGAATGAAATAAAGAACCCGGGCGGGGTTCCAAGCTTGTCCAATGTAATTTTTACAAGTTACTCATTTAAACTTCGAGAAGGGTTACTGAGCTGTTTTAAAGCTTTAACTGATTGCATTCACTGGCTTTAATCCAGTTGACTTGATAGAAAATCCAAGGAAAGTCTAGCCGAACTCGAACGTGGTTTCTGATCTTGTCAATTATTTTTTTACAATTAACTCGATTAAAATGCGAGAAGGGGTTAGCGAACTGGTTTGAAGCTCGGAATTGCCTTCATTTCCATAAATCCAGTTGCACTTGGTAGAAAAATCAATAGGAAATCTGCCGAACTCGAACGAGAGTTCCGAGCCTGTCCAATGTTAAATTTTTTACAAGTTAACTCATTAAAACGCGAGAAGGGGTTAGCCGAGCTATTTTGAAGCTCCGAACTCTTCACTGGCTTTGAATCCAGTTCACTTGGTAGAAATCAATTAGAAAGCTACTCGAACGCGAAAAGGGTTCCGAGCTTATCGAATTATTTACAAGTTAACTCGTTTAAAATGCGAGAAAGGGTTAGCCGAACTGGTTGAAGCTCCGAACTGCCTTCGCTTGCTTTAATCTAATTGGCAACACTTGGTAAAAAAAATCGATAGGAAAGCTTAGCCGAACTCGAATGAGGGTTTCCGAGCTTGTCCAATGTAATTTTTTTCAATTAACTCGAATAAAAGCAGGAGGGTTTTAGCCGAGCTAGTTGGAAGCTCCGAACTGGCATTCACTGGCTTTAATTCAGTTGCACTTAGTAGTAAAAATCGATAAGAAAGATAGCCGAACTCGAACGAGGGTTCCGGCCTGTCCAATGTAAGTTTTTACAAGTTACTCGATAAATGCAGACGGGCTTAGACAGCTGTTTTAAGGTCTCCGAACTACTTCCTTCCTGGCTTTAATCTAGTTGCACTTGGTAGAAAAATCCAAGGGAAAGCAAGCCAAACTCGAACGAGATTCCGCGCTTGTCCAATGTATTTTTTAGCAAGTTAACTCGATTAACAACACGAGAAGCGGTTAGCCGAGCTGATTTGAAGCTCCAACTGCATTCAACTAGATATAATCCAGGTGCACTTGGTAGAAACAATCCCAAGGAACAGTTACCGAACTCGAACGACGTTCCGAGCCTGTCCATTGTAATTTTTTAAAAGTTAACTCGATTAAAATGCGGAACGGGTTACCAGACTTGTTGTAACTCCGACTCACCTTCAGCTGGCTTTAACCAACTGCATTGGTAGAAAAATCCAAGGATAGCTACCCACACTGAACATGGGTCCAGAAGCTTATCCAATGTAATATTTTACAAGTTAACTCGATTAAAATGCGAGAAGGGGTTAGCCGAGCGGCTTTGAAGCTTTGAACTGCCTTCACTGGCTTTAATCCAGTTGCACTTGGTAGAAAAATCCAAGGGAAAGCAAGCCGAACTCGAACGAGGGTTCTGAGCTTGTACAATGTAATTTTTTACAAGTTGACTCGATTAGAACAAGAGAAGCGGTTAGCCGAGCTGATTTGAAGCTCCGAACTGCATTCAGTAGATATAATCCAGGTTCACTTTGTAGAAAAATCAAAGGGAAAGTAAGCCGAACTCGAACAAGGGTTCCGAGCCTGTCCAATGTAATTTTTTACAAGTTAACACGATTAAACGCGAGAACGGGTTAGCCGAGTTGTTTTAAATTCCGAATGCCTTCACTGGCTGTAATCACTACATTGCTAGAAAAAATCCAAGGGCTAGCTACCCCAACTTGAAACGAGGGTTCCAAGCTGTCCATGTAATTTTTTACAAGTTAATCTATTAAAACGCAAGAAAGGGTAGTCGAAACTGGTTTGAAAGCTCCGACACTTGCCTTCATTGATTAATCTAGTTGCATTGGTAGAAAAAATCGATTGGAAAGCTAGCGAACTCGAACAAGGGTTCCGAGCTTATAAAGTATAATATTTTACAAGTTAACTCGATTAAAACTCGAGAGGGATTAGCTGAGTAGTTTGAGCTCGAACTGCCTCAACTGGCTTAATCCAGGACACTGGTAGAAAAATCATTGGAAGCTACTCGAATCGAAAAGGGGTTCGAGCTTATCGAATTCAATTTGTTACAAGTTACTCGATTAAAATGCGAGAAAGGGTTAAGCCAAACTGGTTTGAAGCTCCGAACTGCATTCGACTTGCTTTAATCTGTTGCACTTGGTAGAAAATCGATAGGAACTCGAAGAGGGTTACGAGCTTGTCCAATGTAATTTTGTACCAAGTTGACTCGAATAAAATGCGAGAAGGGTTAGCGCGCTAGTTGAAGCTTCGAACTGCATACTGGATTTAATCCAGTTGCACTAGTAGAAAATCGATAAGAAAGATAGCCGAACTCGAACGAGGTCCGAGCGGTCCAATGTAAGTTTTTTACAAGGTAATCGATTAAAATGCGAGAAGGGCTTAGACAGCTGTTTGAAGCTCCGAACTGCCTTCATGGCTTTAATCTAGTTGCACTTGTAGAAAAAATCCAAGGGAAAGCAAGCAAACTCGAACGAGAGTTCCGAGCTTGTCAAGTAATTTTACAGTTAACTCGATTAAAAACACGAGAAAGCGGTTAGCCGAGCTGATTTGAGCTCGAACTGCATTACTAGATATAAATCCGGTTTCATGTAGAAAAATCCAAGGGAAAGTAGCCGAACTCGAACGCGGTACGAGCCTGTCCAATGTAATTTTTTACAAGTTAACTCGATGAAAATGCGGGAACGGTAGCGACCTTGTTGTAAACTCCGAACTACCTTCACTGGCTTTAACCCAACTGCCATTTGGTAGAAAAATCCAAGGGGATAGCTACAAACTTGAACGGAGGTCCAAGCTACCAATGTAATATTTACAAGTAACTCGATTAAAATGCGAGAGCGGTTAGCCGAGCGGCCTTTGAAGCTTTGAAATGCCTTCACTGGCTTTAATCCAGTTGAACTTGGTTAGAAAAAATCCAAGGGAAAAGAAGCCGAGCTCGAACGAGGGTTGTGAGCTTGTACAAGTAAATTTTTTAAAAGTTGACTCGATTAGAACAAGAGAGCGGTAGCCGAGCTGATTGAAGCATCCGAAACTGCATTCAGTAGATATATAGGTACATTGTAGAAAAACAAAGGGAAAGTAAGCCGAACGCGAACAAGGGTTCCGAGCCTGTCCAATGGAATTTTTTACAGTAACCGATTAAAATGCCGAGAACGGGTTAGCCGAGTTGTTTTAAATTCCGGACTGCCTTCACTGGCTTTAATCCAAGTACATTTGGTAGAAAAATCCAAGGGATAGCTACCTAAACTTGAACGAGGGTTCCAAGCTTGTCCAATGTAATTTTTTACAAGTTAACTCTATTAAAACGCAAGAAAGGGTTAGCCGAACTGGTTTGAAGCTCCGAACTGCCTTCACTTGATTTAATCTATTTGCACTTGGTAGAAAAATCGATTGGAAAGCTAGCCGAACTCGAACAAGGGTTCCGAGCTTATCCAATATAATTTTTTACAAGTTAACTCGATTAAACGCGAGAGGGGTTATGAGTAGTTTGAGCTCCGAAACTGCCTTCACTGCTTTAATCCAGTTGACAACTTGCGTATCGAAAAATCAATTGGAAAGCTACTCGAACTCGAAGAGGGTTCCGAGCTTATCGAATTTAAGTTTTTACAAGTTAACTCGATTAAAATGCGAGAAAGGTAAAACGAATGGTTGAAGCTCCGAACTGCCTTCGCTTGCCTTTAATCTAGTTGCACTTGGTAGAAAAATACAATAGGAAGCTTAGCCGAAAAACTCGAATGAGGATTACGAGCTGTCCAATGTAATTTTTTACAAGTTAACTCGAATAAACCGCGAGAAGGGGTTAGCCGAGCTAGTTGAAGCTCCGAACGCATTCCTGGCTTTAACCAGTTGCACTTAGTAGAAAATCGATAAGAAAGAATAGCCGAACTCGAACGAGGGTTCGAGCATGTCCAATGTAGTTTTTACAGTTTTAAACTCGATTAAAAATGCGAGCAGGCTTCGACGAGCTGTTTTGAAGCTCCGAACTGCCGTCACTGGCTTTAATCCAGTTGCACTTGGTAGAAAAATCCAAGGGAAGCAAGCGAACTCGAACGAGGTTCCGAGCTTGTCCAATGTAATTTTTTACAAGTTAACTCGATTTAAACACGAGAAGCGGTTAGCCCGAGCTGATTTGAAGATCGACGAACTGCAGTCACTAGATATAATCCAGGTTCACTTGAGAAAATCCAAGGGGACAGTTAGCCGAACTCGAACGGACGGTTTCAGAGCCTGTCCAATGTAATTTTTTAAAAGTTAACTCGATTAACATGCGAGAACGGGTAGCCGAGCTTGTGTAAACTCCGAATAACTCACTGGCTTTTAATTCCACTGCATTTGGTAGAAAATCACAGGGATAAGATTACCCAAACTTTGAACGAGGGTCCAAGCTTATCCAATTTACTATTTTTCAAGTTAACTCGATAAAATGCGAGAAGAGGTAGGCGAGCTTGTTTTGAAGCTCTAAACTGCCTTCACTGGCTTTAATCCAGTTGCACTTGGTAGAAAAATCAAGGGAAAGCAAGCCGAACCGAACGAGGGTTCTGAGCTTGTACAATTTAATTTTGTACAAAGTTGACTCGATTAAAACACGAGAAGCGTTAGCCGAGCTGATTTGAAGCTCAGAACGGCATTCAGATATATAATCAAGGTTTACTTGTAGAAAAATCAAGGAAGTTAGCCGAACTCGAACGAGGGTTCGAGTCTTCCAATGTAATTTTTTATAAGTAACGCGATTAAAAATGCGAGAAAACGGGTTAGGCCGAGGTTGGTTTTAAACTCCAAACTACCTTCCACTGGCTTTAATCAAATGCATTTGGTAGAAAAAATCCAAGGGATAAGTACCCAAACTTGAACGAGGGGTTCACGCTGTTCCAATGTAAGTTGTACAAGTTAACTCAATTTAAAACTCGAGAAGGGGTTAGTGAGCTGTTTTTCTTGTAAAGTCTTAATATTTACTGAGCTTTAATCCAGTTGCACTTGAAGAAAAATCAAGGGAAAGCTAGACGAACTCGAAACGAGGGTTCTGAGCTTGTCCAATATAATGTTTTACCAAGTTAACTCGATTAAAATGCGAGAAGGGGTTAGGCGAACTGGTTTGAAGTCGAATTGCATTCATTTCCATAAATCCCAGTTGCACTGGGAGAAAATCAAGAGGAAGCTAGCCGAAATCGAACGAGGAGTCCGAGGCCGTCTAATGTAATTTTTTACAAGTACTCGATTAAAGCGAGAAGGGGTAGCCGAGATGTTTGAAGCTCTGAACTGCCTTCACTGGGGCCTTAATCCAGTTGCACTGGTAGAAAAAATCCAGGGAAAGAAGCGAACTCGAACGAGACGTCCGAGCTTGTCCCCAATGTAATTTTTACCAATTAACTCGATTAAACTAGAAGCGGTTAAGCCCCGAGCTGATTTGGAAGCTCCGACCTGCATTCACTAGATATAAATCCAGGTTCACTTGGTAGAAAAATCAAAGGAAAGTAGCCTGAACCGAACGAGGTTCCGAGCTTGTCAATGTAATTTTTTTACAGTTAACTCGATTCTTTTTTAAAGCGAGAAGGGGTTAGCCGAGCTAGTTTGAAGCTCCGAACTGCCTTCACTGGCTTTAATCCAGTTGCACTTGGTAGAAAAATCAATAGGAAAGCTACTCGAACTCGAAAGAGGGTTCCGAGCTTATCGAATTTAATTTTTTACAAGTTAACTCGATTAAAATGCGAGAAAGGGTTAGCCGAACTGTTTTGAAGCTCCGAACTGCCTTCGCTTGCTTTAATCTAGTTGCACTTGGTAGAAAAATCGATAGGAAAGCTAGCCGAACTCGAATGAGGGTTCCGAGCTTGTCCAATGTAATTTTTTACAAGTTAACTCGAATAAAATGCGAGAAGGGGTTAGCGAGCTAGTTGAAGCTCGAACTGCATTCACTGGCTTTTAATCCAGTTGCACGTAGTAGAAAAATGATAAGAAAGATAGCCGAACTCGAACGAGGGTTCAGAAGCCGTCCAAGATAATTTTTTACAAGTTAACGCGATTTTAAATGCGAGAACGGGTTAGCCAGAGTTGGTTTTAAACTCCAAATACTTCACTGGCTTTAATCCAACTGCATTGTAGAAAAATCCCCAGGGATGATACCCAAACTTGAACGAGGGTTCCAAGATTGTCCAATGTCAGTGTTTACAAGTTAACTCAATTTAAAATCGAGAAGGGGTTAGATGAGCTGTTTTTAAAGCTCTTAACTGATTTCACGGCTTTAATCCATTTGCACTTGATAGAAAAATCCAGGGAAAGGATAGCCGACTCGAACGAGGGTTCTGAGCTTGTCCAAGTAATTTTTACAACGACTCGATTAAAATGCGAGAAGGGGTTAGGCGCCTGGTGAGTCGGACTTGCCTTCATTTCATAAATCCAGTTGCACTTGGTAGAAAATCAATAGAATGAAAGCTAGCCGAACTCGAACGAGGTTCCGAGCTGTCTATGTAATTTTTTACAAGTTAACTCGATTAAAACGCGAGAAGGGTTAGTCGAGCTGGTTTTGAAGCTCTGAACTGCCTTCACTGGCCTTAATCAGTTCACTGGTAGAAAAATCCAAGGGAAAGCAAGCCGAACTCGAACGAGGGGTCCGAGCTTGTCCAATGTAATTTTTTACCAAAATTAACTCGATTAAAACTTGAGAGCGGTTAGCCGAGCTGATTTGAGCTCCGACCATGAATTCAATAGATATAAATCCAGGTTCACTTGGTAGAAAAATCAAAAGGGAAATTTAGCCGAACTCGACACGGGGTTCCGAGCTTGTCCAAGTAATTTTTACAAGTTAACTCGATTAAAACGCGAGAAGGGTTAGCCGAGCTAGTTTGAAGCTCCGAACTGCCTTCAATGGCTTATCCCAGTTGCCACTTAGTAGAAAAATCAATAGGAAAGCTACTCGAACTCGAAAGAGGGTTCCGAGCTTATCGAATTTAATTTTACAAGTTAACCGATTTAAGGCGAGAAGGGTTAGCCGAACTGGTTTGAAGCTCCGAACTGCCTCGCTTGCTTTAATCTAGTTGAACTTGGAGCAGCAAAATGATAGGAAAGTAGCGAACTCGAAGGCGGGTTCCGAGCTTGTCCATGTAATTTTTTACAAGTTAACTCGAATAAAATGCGAGAAGGGGTTAGCCGAGTTAGTTTGAAGCTCCGAACTGCATTCACTGGCTTTAATCCAGTTGCACTTAGTAGAAAAATCGATAAGAAAGATAGCCGAACTCGAACGAGGGTTCCGAGCCTGTCCAATGTAATTTTTTACAAGTTAACTCGATTAAAATGCGAGAACGGGTTAGCCGAGTTGGTTTTAAACTCCAAACTACCTTCACTGGCTTTAATCCAACTGCATTTGGTAGAAAAATCCAAGGGATAGCTACCCAAACTTGAACGAGGGTTCCAAGTGCCCCCCCCCCCCCCCCCCTGTCCAATGTATTTTTACAAGATTAACTCAATTTAAACTGAGAAGGGGTTAGCTGACTGTTTTAAAGCTCTTAACTGATTTCACTGGCTTACTCAGTGCCACTTGATAGGAAAATCCAAGGAAAGCTGCGAACTCAACGAGGTTCTGAGCTTGTCCAATGTAATTTTTTACAAGTTAAATCGATTAAAATGCGAGAAGGGGTTAGGCGAACTGGTTTGAGCTCGGGAATTGCCTTCATTTCCATAAATCCGTTGCAATTGCTAGGAAAAATCAATAGGAAAGCTAGCCGAACTCGAACGAGAGTTCCGAGCCTGTCTATGTAATTTTTTAACAAGTTAACTCGATTAAAACGCGAGACGGGGTTAGCGAGCTGTTTAAGCTCTGAACTGCCTTCACTGGCGCCTTAAAGCCAGGTGCACTTGGTAGAAAAAATCAAGGGCAAGCAAGCCGAACTCGAACGGAGGGTTCCGAGCTGTCCAATGTAATTTTTTACAAATTAACTCGATGAAAACTGGAGAAGAGGTAGACGAGCTGATTTGAAAGCCTCCGACCTGCATTAACTAGATATAATCCAGGTTCACTTGGTAGAAATCAAAGGGAATTTAGCCGAACTCGAACGAGGGTTCCGAGCTGGTCCAATGTAATTTTTTACAAGTTAACTAGATAAAACGCGGAGAAGGGTTAGCCGAGCTAGTTGAAGCTCGAACTGCCTTTACTGGCTTTAATCCAGTTGCACTTCGGTAAAAAATCAATAGGAAAGCTACTCGAACTCGAAAGGGGTTCGAG
>CM018903.1:15449993-15463674 GCA_009663005.1 Actinidia chinensis
TAGAAAAATCCATAGGAAAGCTACTCGAACTCGGAAAGAGGTCCTGAGCTTATCGATTAATTTTTTACAAGTAACTCGATTAAAATGCGCGAAAGGGTTAGACGAACTTAGTTTGAACGCTCCGAAAATGCCTTCGACGGATTTAATCTAGTTTTTGTTTTGCACTTGTAGAAAAATCGATAGGAAAGCTAGCCGAACTCGAATGACGGTTCGAGCTTGTCCAATGTACTTTTACAAGTTAAACAGAATAAAATTTACGAGAAGGGGTAGCCGAGTTAGTTGAAGCTCCGAACTTGCCATTCACTGGCTTTAATCCAGTTGCACTTAGTAGAAAAATCGATAAGAAAGATAGCCGAAACTCGAACGAGGGTCCGAGCCTGTCCAATGTAATTTGTACAAGTTTAACTCGATAAATGCGAGAACGGGTTACCCCGAGTGGTTTTAAAAATCAAAACTACCTTCACTGCTTTAATCAAACTGCATGTGGTAGAAAAATCCAAGGGTAGCTTACCCACTGAACGAGGGGTTCCAAGCTTGTCCAATGAAGTGTTTTACAAGTTACTCAATTTAAACACGAGAAGGGGTTTAGCCTGAGATGTTTTAAACAACAGCGCTTAACTGATTTCATGGCTTTAATCCAGTTGCACTTGATAGAAAAATCAAGGGAAAGCTAGCCGGAACTCGAACGAGGGTTTGAGCTGTCCAATGTAATTTTTTACAAGTTACTCGATTAAAATGCGAGAAGGGGTAGGCGAAACTGGTTGAAGCTCGGAATGCCTTCGTGCAATAAATCCAGTTGCATTGGTAGAAAAAATCAATAGGAAAGCTAGCCGAAACTCGAACGAGAGTATCCGAGCCGTCTAAGGTCATTTTTTACAAGTTAACTCGATTAAAAACGCGAGAAGGGGTTAGCCGAGCTGTTGAAGCTCGAATGCCTTAACTGGCCTTAATCCAGTGACATTGGTAGAAAATCCAAGGGCAGCAAGCAGAATCGAACGAGGGTTCCGAGCTGGTCCATTGTAATTTTTACAAATTAACTGATTAAAACTTTGAGAAGCGGTTAGACGAGCTGATTTGAAGCTCCGACATGCATTCACTAGATATAATCCAGGTTAACTTGCGTAGGAAAATTCAAAGGGAATTTAGCCGAATCGAACGAGGGTTCCGAGCTTGTCCAATGTAATTTTTACAAGTAACTCGATTAAAACGAGAGAAGGGGTTAGCCGAGCCTATTTGAGCTCCGAAACTGCCTTCACTGGCTTTAAATCCCGTTGCAATGGTAGAAAAAATCAATAGGAAAGCTACTCGGAACTCGAAAGAGGGTTCGAGCTTATCGTAATTTAATTTTTTACAAGTTAACTCGATTAAATGCGAGAAAGGGTTAGCGAATGGTTGAGCTCCGAACTGCCTTCGCCTTGCTTTAATCGAGTTGCACTGGTAGAAAATCGATAGGAAAGCTAGCCGAAACTCGAATGAGGGTCCGAGCTTGTCCAATGTAATTTTTACAAGTTAACTCGAAATAAGAATGCGAGAAGGGGTTAGCCGACTAGTTGAAGCTCTACAGAACTGCATTCACTGGCTTTAATCAGTTGCACTAGTTAGAAAAATAGATAAGAAAGATAGCCGAACTCGAACGAGGGTTCCGAGCCGGTCTCAATGTAATTTTTTACAAGTAACCGATTAAAATGCGAGAACGGGTTAGCCGAGTTGGTTTTAAACCCAAACTACCTTCTACTGGCTTAATCCACTGAACTTTGGGATAGAAAAATCCAAGGGATAGCTACCCAAAACTTGAAAGAGGGTTCCAATGTTGTCAATGTAAGTTTTTACAAGTTAACTCATTTAAACCGATAAGGGGTTAGCTGAGATGTTTTAAGTCTTAACTGATTCATGGCTTAATCCAGTTGCACTTGAATAGAAAAAATCCAAGGGAAAAGCTAGCCGAACTCGAAACGAGGGTTTGAGCTTGTCCAATATAATTTTTTACAAGTTAACTCGATTAAATGCGAGAAGGGGTTAGGGGACTGGTTGAAGCTCGGAATTGCCTTCATTCTCCATAAATCCAGTTGCCACTTGGTAGAAAATCAATAGGAAAGCTAGCCGAACTCGAAGAGAGTTCCGAGCTGTCTAATGTAATTTCACAAGTTACTCGATGTTAAAACGGAGAAGGGGTTAGCCGAGCTGTTTTGAAGCTCTGAACTGCCTCAACTGGCCTTAATCCAGTTGCCACTGGTAGAAAAATCCAGGGAAAAGCAGCCGAACTTCGGAACGAGGGTTCCGAGCTTGTCAATGTAATTTTTAGCAAATTAACTCGATAAAAACTTGAGAAGCGGTAGCGAGTGATTTGAAGATCCGACCTGCATTCAACTAGGATATAATCCAGGTTCACTTGGTAGAAAAAATAAAAGGGAAATTTAGCCGAACCGAACGAGTTCCGAGCGTGTCCAATGTATTTTTTACAAGTTAATCGATTAAAACGCGGAAGGGGTAGCCGAGCTAGTTTGAAGCTCCGAACTGCTTCCAATGGCTTTAATCAAGTCTGCACTGGTAGAAAAATCAATAGGAAAGCGACTCGAACTCGACAGAGGGTTTCCGAGCTTATCGAATTTAATTTTTTACAAGTTAAACTCGATTTAAAATGCGAGACAAGGTTTAGCCGAACTGTTTTGGAAGCTCCGAACTGACTTCGATTGCTTAATCTATTGCACTTGGTAGAAAAACGATGGAAAGGCTAGCCGAATCGAATGAGGGTTCCGGCTTGTCCAATGTAATTTTTTACCAAGTTAACTTTGAATAAAATGCGGAGAAGGGGGTTAGCCGGAGCTAGTTTGAAGCCTCCGAACTGCATTCACTGGCTTTAATTCAGTTGCCTTAGTAGAAAAATCGATAAGAAAAGATAGCCGAACTCGAAACGAGGGTCCTGCGCCTGTCCAAGTAAATTTTTACAAGTTAACTCGATTAAAATGCGAGAACGGGTTGCCGAGTTGGTTTTAACTCCAACTACCTTCACTGGCTTTAATCCAACATGCATTTGTAGAAAATTAATCACAAGGGATAGCTACCCTAAACTGAACGAGGGTTCCAAGCTTGTCCAATGTAAGTTTTTACAGTTAACTCACTGAAAATCGAGAAGGCGTTAGCTAGTGGTTTAAAGCTCTTAACTGTTTCACTGGCTTTAACCAGTTGCACTTGATAGAAAAATCCAAGGGGAAAGCAGCCGAACCGAACGAGGTCTCTGAGCGTGTCAATGTAATTTTTACAAGTTAACTCGATTAAAATGCGAGAAGGGGTTAGGCGAACTGGTTTGAAGCTCGGAATTTGCCTCCATTTCCATAAATAACGTGCATTGGTAGAAAAAATCCAATAGGAAAGCTAGCGAAACTCGAACGAGAGTTCAGATGCATGTCTAATGTAATTTTTACAAGTAACTCGATTAAAACGCGAGAAGGGGTTTAGCCGAGCTGTTTTAAGCTCTGAACTGCCTTCCTGCCTTAATCAGTTGCACTGGTAGAAAAATCCAAGGGAAAGCAAGCCGAACTCGAACGAGGCGTTCCGAGCTTGTTCCACCATGTAATTTTTTACAATTAACCGATTTAAAACTGAGAAGCGGTTAGCCGAGCTGATTTGAAAGCCTCAGCACTGCATCACAGATATAATCCAGGTTCACTTGGTAGAAAAATCAAAGGGAAATGTAGCCGAAACTCGAAAGAGGTTCGAGCTGGCCAATGTAATTTTTGACAGTTAACTGCTTAAACGCGAGAAGGGGTAGCCGAGCTAGTTTAAGCTCCGAACTGCCTTCACTGCTTTAATCCAGTTGCACTTGGTAGAAAAATCAATAGGAAAGCTACTCGAAGCGAAAGAGGGTTCCGCAGCTATGCATTTAATTTTTTCCAAGTTAACCGATAAAATGCGAGAAAGGGTTAGAGTCCGGAAATACGTGCATTGAAGAGTCCGGTACATGCCTGTACGCGACTTGTGCATTATGAGGATGATTGTAGTTAGCGATACCAGGTTCTGAGTACGGATATTTGATAGTGCTGCTTGATCGACTACGGCTGACTGTGGTTCTGGCATACGCCGACAAGCCCCTATACCGTCGGGTCACACGAATATGGTCACTTTTCATGCGATGCTGTGGCAGTTGTATTCGCCTCGCGGACCATTTAACTAGATATGTCTGAGCAGTCGTATCCAGTTCAGTCTTGTTAGTGTATCATGACGTGTTTTTGCGATAGCGTTCGCCTCAGACCTTTAGCATGTCTGAAGGATATTTAGCCCACGGCTTGATCCGTGTGTTCGTCACACTCACACATTTTATGTTCGTGGCACGCCTTCAGTACGCACCCACACCTACTCTCTTCGCCCCCAGTAATCGGGCCCAGCCCCCACCATGACCGGAGCGTTTTGTTCGGTCTGAACTCGTATCGCCACGCTGACCTTTGGTAGAGTGTTTTGTACGCCACGCACTGGGTATCTATCTCACACTCCCTAGCCAATGACAGACCGTGTACGCTCCCTCGTTGGTTGTCTGTCCTTGCGAAGTTGGTGTGTGATTGAAGTGCTAACCAATCATACGCCAATCACTACTTGGATGTTCCTGGTCTTCCCCCCGCCCTTGGTCGTCTTCACACCCTTTTCACCCAGGTGGGATCGTCTCCCTCATCATAGCACAGGCCGCCAGCCGGTAGTGGTGGTTCAACAAGACTTGTCCCCCATGTAGCCACGTTTGTTGACTAACCGTTCCATCGTGTCCCCGTGCAACCTCGGGCTAGTTGTTTCTTCAGCGTGATTTTACTCTCCCCGCTCTGGCGCCTGCCTACCAGGTCTGTGGACACTCGCCTCAGTGTCTCACGTATGTTCGTGCCTACACAACCGTCCTGGTCAAGCCCTCCTAAAGCTCTGTTACGAGGGGTGTGGCCGGGTAAGCACATGGCTCCTAGTATGCTCTCTCTTTTTATCCCATATCTTACGACACCACCTCCGCATTACCCCGTTCCCCTCACCTATTGTCCCAGTGGTTCCGCCTGGCCCGGTCTTTTAGCAGCGAACCTGCGTGCCAGATCGAGCATTGGCCCTTCTTGTTCACTATGGAAATCCTCGATCGGGGACACTTGTGTGTCGCGCTTTAGTACGTACCCTTCCCATATCACACCAGTAGGTCCACTGCTAGTGCATCACGCCTCACGGCCACTCAGCACCGCGGAGGGGGCCCCACACAAGAGCACTAGTTAGCATTGGACAGTATAAAATTTTGTACAAGTGTACACTCGATTACAACGCGATGAAAGGGAGTGAGTGCACCCGAAGTGCCGGGGTCTGATGTGTAGAGGCCTGGTGAGACCTGCCAGACTCTTGGACCTAATGCGCTACGTTGCAATGTGCGTGAGTGATCACTGGTGAATTGCGTCGAAGGGGACAGGCAAGCCGAACTCGAACGAGGGTTCCGAGCTTGTCCAAATGTAATTTTTACAAATTAATCGATTAAAACTTGAGAAGCGGTTAGCCGAGCTGATTTGAAGATCCGACCTGCATTCACTAGATATACCAGGTTCATTGGTAGAAAAATCAAAGGGAAATTAGCCGAACCGAACGAGGGTTCCGAGCTTGTCCCATGTAATTTTTTAACAGTTAACTCGATTGAAAAACGCGAGAAGGGGTAGACGAGCTAGTTTGAAAGCTCCGAACTGCCTTCACGGATTTAATCCAGTTGCACTTGGTAGAAAAAATCAATGGACAGCTACCGAACTCGAAGAGGGTCCGAGCTTATCGATTTTTTTTTACAAGTTAACTCGATTAAATGCGAGAAAGGTTTGCCCGAACTGTTTTGAGACTCCGAACTGCCCACCCTTCGCTTGCTTTAATCTAGTTGCACTTGGTAGAAAAAATAGGATAGGAACAGCTAGCGAAATCGAAGGAGGGTTCCGGCTTGTCCAAGTAATTTTTTACAAGTTAACTCGAATAAAATGCGAGAAGGGGTTGCCGAGCTAGTTTGAAAGCTCCGAAGAGCTTCATGGCTTTAAGCCAGTTGCACTTAGTAGAAAAATCGATAAGAAAGATAGCCGAACTCGACACGAGGGTTCCGAGCATGTCCAATGTAATTTTTTACAAGTTAACTCGCTAACAATGCGAGAACGGGGTTAGACGAGTTGGTTTTAAAACTCCAAAACTACTTTCAATGGCTTAATCCACTGCATTGGTAGAAAAATCAAAGAGGAATACTACCCAAACTGGAACGAGGGGTTCCAAGATTGTCCAACTGTAAGTTTTTACAAAGTTAATCAATTTAAACTCGAGAGGGGTTGCTGAGCTTCGTTTTAACGCTCTTAACTGATTGAAATGGCTTTAAATCCAGTTGCACTGATAGAAAAATCCAAGGAAAGCTGCCGAACCCATTCTCTCTTTCATAACTCATACCAATCGAACGAACGGGTTCTGAGTTGTCCAATATAATTTTTACAAGTTAATCGATAAAATGCGAGAAGGGGTTAGGCGAACTGGTTGAAGCTCGGAATTGACTTTCATGGTAACAACAGGAGAATATAAAAATATAGCAGTTGAGACAAGTTGGTAGAGAAAAATCAATAGGAAAGCTAGCCGAACTCGAACGAGAGGTTCGAAGCCTGTCTAATGTAATTTTTACAAAGTTAACTCGATTAAAAACGCGAGAAGGGGTAGCCGAAATGTTTGAACTCTGAACTGCCTTCACTGGCCTTAATCCAGATTGAACTTGGTAGAAAAAATCCCAAGGGAAAGCAAGCCGAACTCGAACGAGGGTTAGAGCTTGTCCAAGTAATTTTTTACAAACATAACTCGATTAAAAACTTGAGAAGCGGTTAGCGAGCTATGATTTGAAGCTCGACCGATTCCACTCGATATAATCCAGGGTTTCACTTGGTAGAAAACATCAAAGGGAAATTTAGCCGAACTCGAACGAGGGGTTCCGAGCTTGGTCCAAGTAATTTTTACAAGTTACCGATTAAACCGCGAGAAGGGGTTAGCCGAGGTAGTTCTGAAGCTCCGAACGCCTTCACTGGCTTTAATCCAGTTGCACTGGTAGAAAAATCAATAGGAAAAGCTACCGAACTCGAAAGAGGGTGCCGAGCTATCGATTTAATTTTTTACAAGTTAATCGATTTAAAATGCGAGAAAGGGTTAGCCGAACTGGTTTGAAGCTCAGGAACTGCTTCGCTTGCTTTTAATCTAGTTGCCAATTAGTAGAAAAATCGATAAGGAAGATAGCCGAACTCGAAAGAGGGTTACGAGCCTGTCCAAATGGTAAGTTTTACAAGTTAAACTCGAGTAAAATGAGAGAAGGTGTAGCCGAGCTGTTTTGAACGCTCTAAACTGCCTTCACTGGCTTAATCAGTTGCACTTGGTAGAAAAATCCAAGGGAAAGCAAGCCGAACTCGAACTAGAGTTCCGAGCTTGTCCAATGTAATTTTTTACAAGTGCACTCGATTAAAAGCGAAGAAGGTGGTTCGCAGAGACTAGTTTGAAGCTCAGAATGCTTCACTGGCTTTAATACAGTTGCACTTGGTAGAAAAATCAATAGCGAAAGCTATTCGAACTCGAAAGAGGGTTGGCTTATCGAATTTAATTGTTTACAAGTTAACTCGATTAAACTGCGAGAAAGGGTAGCCAAAATGGTTTGAAGCTCGAACTGCATGCGCTTGCTTTAATCTAGTTGCACTTGGTAGAAAAATCGATAGGAACTCGAATTGAGGGTTCCGAGCTTGTCAATGTAATTTTTACAAGTTGACTCGAATAAAATGCGGAGACGGGGGTAGCCGAGCTAGTTTGAAGCTTCGAACTGCATACATGGCTTTAATCCAGTTGCATTAGTAGAAAATCGATAAGAAAGATAGCCGAACTCGCAACGAGGGTTCCGAGCCTGTCCAATGTAAGTTTTTACAAAGTTACACCTCGATTTAAAAATGCGAGAAGGGCTTAGACGAGCTGTTTGAAGCTCCGAACTGCCTTCCTGGCTTTATCTAGTTGCACTTGGTAGGAAAAAATCCAAGGGAAAGCCAGCAAACTCGAACGAGAGTCCGAGCTGTCCAATGTAATTTTGTTTACAAGTTAAACCGATTAAAACACGAGAAGCGGTTAGCCGCGCTGATTTGAAGCTCCGAACTGCAATTCACTAGATATAAGCCAGGTTCATTGAGTAGAAAAAAATCCAAGGGACAGTTAGCCGAACTCGAACACGAGGTCCGAGCATGTCCAATGTAATTTTTTTTTTTTTTATTTTTAAAAGTAACTCGCTTAAAATGCGAGAACGGGTTAAGCCGACCTGTGTAAACTCGAACTACCTTCACTGGCTTTAAACACTTGCCCATTGGTGATGAAAATCCAAGGATAGCTACCCCAAAACTTGAACGAGGGGTCCAAGCTTATCCAATGGAATATTTTACAAGTGAACTCGATTAAAAATGCGAGAAGGGGTTAGCCGAGCGGCTTGAAGCTTTGAACTGCTTCACTGATTTAATCCAGTTGCACTGGTAGGAAAAATCCAAGGGAAAGCAAGCCGAACTAGAACGAGGGTTCTGAAGCTTGTCCAATGTATTTTTTACAAGTTGACTAAATCGATTGAACAAAGAAAAAGCGTTAGCCGAGCTGATTTGAAGCTCCGAACTGCATTCCGTAAGATATATCCAGGTCACTTGTAGAAAAATCAAAGGGAAAGTAAGCCGAACTCGAACAAGGGGTTCGAGCCTGTCCAAGTAATTTTTTACAAGTTAACACGATTAAAACGCGAGAAGGGGTTAGCGACAAGCTATTTGAAGCTATGAATGCCTCACTGGCTTTAATCCAGTTGCACTTGGTGAAAAATCCAAGGGAACCAAGCCGCATCGAACAGAGGGTTCCGAGGCTGTCCAATATAATTTTTACAAGTAACTCGATTAAAACGCGAGAAGGGGTTAGCCGAGCTGTTTGATAACTCGAACTTGCCGTCACTGGTTTAAGCAGTTGCGCTTGGTAGACAAATCAGGGAAGAAGACGAACTCGGAACGAGGGTTGCCGCGATTGTTCCAAATATAATTTTTTACAAGTAACTAGGCGATTAAAACACGAGAAGCGGTTAGCCGAGTGATTTGAGATCCGAACTGCATTCAGTAGATATAATCCAGGTAACTGGTAGAAAATCCAGGGAAAGTAGACCGAACTCACAACGAGGCTTCCGACCCGTCCAATGTACTTATTAACGTTAACTCGATAAAATGCGAGAACTCTCCCCCCTCCCCCACGGTTTGGACGAGTTGGTTTTAACCTCCGAACTACTTCACTGGCTTTAATCCAACTGCATTTGGTTAGAAAAATGCAACGGGATTAGCTACCCAAACTGAACGAGGGTTCCAGCTTGTCCAATGTAATTTTTTACAAGTTAACTCAATTAAAACTCGAGAAGGGGTAGCTGAGCCTGTTAAGCTCTAAATGATGTCACTTGCTTTAATCCAGTTGCACTTGATAGAAAAATACAAGGGAAAGCAAGCCGAACTCGAACGAGGGTTCCGAGCTGTCCAAATAATTTTTACAAGTTAACTTGATTAAAAGCGAGAAGGGGTTAGGCCGAACTGGTTTGAAGTTCCGAATTGCCTTCACTCCATAATCAAGTTGCAAACTTTTGAGGATAGAAAAATTAATAGGAAAGCTAGCGGAACTTGAACGAGGGTTCCGAGCCGGTCCAATGTAATTTTTTACAAGTTAACTCGATAAAACGCGAGAAGGGGTTAGCCGAGATGTTTTGAATCTCTGAACTGCCTTCATGGCTTTAATCCAGTTGCACTTGAGAAAATCCAAGGGAAAGCAAGCCGAACTCGAACGAGAGTTCCGAGCTTGTCCAATAGAATTGTTTACAAGTTAACTCGATTAAAAGCGGAGAAGGGGTTAGCCGAGCTGTTTTGAAACTCTGAACTGCCTTCACTGGCTTTAATCCAGTTGCCTTGTAGAAAAATCCAAGGGAAAGCAAGCCGAACTCGGAAAAAAAAAAAGAGGGTTCGAGCTGTCCAATATCATTTTTTACAAGTAACTAGATTAAAACACGAGAAGCGGTTAGCCCGAGCTGATTTGAAGCTCCGAACTGCATTCAGTAGATATAATAAGCGTTCACTTGGTAGAAAAATCCAAGGGAAAGTTAGCCGAACTCAAACGAGGGTTCCGAGCCCGTCCAATGTAAAGTATTACAAGTTACTCGATTTAAATGCGAGAACGGGTTAGCCGAGTTGGTTTTTTAAACTCCGAAACTACCTTCACTGTTTTTTTTTATAATCCAACTGCATTTGGTAGAAAATTCAAGGGATAGCTACCCAAACTTGAACGAGGGTTCCAAGCTTTCCAATGTAATTTTTACAAGTTACTCAATAAAACTCGAGAAGGGGTTAGCGAGCTGTTTTAAAGCTCATAACTGATTTCACGGCTTTATCCAGTTGCACTGATAGAAAAATTCCAAGGGAAAGCAAGCCGAACTCGAACGAGGGTTCCGAGCTTGTCCAATATAATTTTTACAAGTTAACTTGATTAATGACGAGAAGGGGTTAGGCGAACTGGTTTGAAGTTCGAATTGACTTCACTTCCATAAAATTCCAGGTTGCACTTTTTGGTTTAGAAAACTTAATAGGAAAGCGCCGAAATTGACGAGGGTTCGAGCCTGTCCAATGTAATTTTACAAGTTAACTCGATTTAAACGCGAGAAGGGGTTAGCCGAGCTGTTTGAATCTCTGAACTTGCCTTCACTGGCTTTAATCCAGTGCACTTGGTAGAAAAATCCAAGGGAAAGCAAGCCGAACTCGAACGAGAGTTCGACTTGTCCAATCTAATTTTTTACAAGTTAACTCGATTAAAACGCGGAGCAAGGGGTTAGCCGAGCTATTTTAAAACTCTAAACTGCCTTCACGGCTTTAATCAGTTGCCGCTTGGTAGAAAAATCCAAGGGGGAAAGCAAGCCGAATCGAACGAGGGTTCCGAGAGTGTTCCAATATAATTGTTTACAAGTTAACTCGATTAAAACACGAGAAGCGGTTAGCCGAGCTGATTTGAAGCTCCGAAATGCATTAGTAGATTATAATCCCAGGTCACTTGTAGAAAAATCCAAGGGAAATAGCACGACACTCAAACGAGGTTCCGAGCCCGTCCAATGTAATTATTTACAAGTAACTCGATTAAAATGCGAGAACGGTGTTAGCCGAGTTGGTTTTAAATTCGAATGCCTTCACTGCTTTATCAACTATCATTGGTGGAAAAAATCCAAGGGATAGCTACCCAAACATGAACGAGGGTTCCAAGCTTGTCCCATGTATTTTTTACAGTTAACTCGATTAAAATGCGAGAAAGGGTTATGCCGAACTGGTTTGAAGCTCCGAACTGCCTTCGCTGCTTTAATCGAGTTTGCATTGGTAGAAAAATCGATAGGAAAGCTAGCCGACTCGATGAGGTTCCGAGCTTGTTCCCAATGTATTTTTTATCAAGTTAACCACATCGATAAAATGCGAGAAGGGGTTAGCCGAGCTAGTTTTGAAGCTCCTACTGCATTCACTGGCTTTAATCCATGTTGGCACTAGTAAAAAATCGATAAGAAAGATAGCCGAAACTCGAACGAGGGTTCGACCTGTCCAATGTAAGTTTTTTAAAGTAACTCGATTAAATGCGAGAAGGGTTTAGCCGAGCTGTTTTAAAGCTCTAAACTACTGCCTCACTGGCTTTAATCCATTTGGCACTTGGTAGAAAAAATCCAAGGGAAGCAAGCCGAAACTCGAACGAGAGTTCCGAGCTTGTCCATGTAATTTTACAATTAAACTCGATTAAAACGCGAGAAGGGGTTAGCCGAGCTAGTTTGAAGCTCCGAACTCCTTCACTCTGGCTTTAATATCTCCAGTTGCACTTGGTAGAAAAATCAATAGGAAAAGCTATCGAACTCGAAAGAGGGTTCCGTCTTACGAATTTAATTTTTTTACAAGTTAACTCGACTTAAAATGGCGAGAAGGGTTATCCAAACTGTTTGAAGCTCCGAACTGCTTCGCTTAGCTTAATCTAATTGCCACTGTAGAAAAATTAATAGGAACGCTGCCGCTCGAAACGAGGGTTCCGAGCTTATCGAATATATTTTTTACAATTAACTCGCTTAAAATGCGAAAGGGGTTAGCCGAACTGGTTTTTAATCTTCGATCGAGTGCCTTCACTGGCTTAATCTAGTTGGTGCACTTGGTAGAAAATCGATAGAAAGCTATCCGAACTCGAACTAGGGTTTTTTCCGAGCATTGTCATGTATTTTTTAGGTAACAAGTAACTCGATAAAACGTAGAAGCGGTTAGCCAAGCGGATTTGAAGCTCCGAACGCATTCAATAGATATAATTCAGGTTCACTTGGTAGAAAATCGAAGGCAAAGTTAAGCCAAACTCGACGCGGGTTCCGAAGCCCCGTCCATGTAATTTTTTAGCAGTTAACCTTCGATAAAATGCGAAAACGGGTTAGCCGAGCTGGTTTTAAATTCCGAACTGCCTTCACTGGCTTTAATCCACTACATTTGCCTAGAAAAATCCAAGGATGGCTAACCCAAACGTGAACGGGGTTCCAAGCTTGTCCAATGTAATTTTTTGCAATTAACTCGTTAACACGCTAGAAAGGGTTAGCCAAACTGGTTTGAAGCTCCAAAACCAACTGCTTCACTTGATTTAATTCCAGTTGCAACTTTGTAGAAAAATCGAATAGAAAGCGAGCCGAACTCGAACGAGGTTCCGAGCTGTCCAATGTAATTTTTTACAAGTTACCCCCACCTCGATTAAAACGCGAGAAGGGGTAGCCGAGCTGTTTGAGGATTCGCACCCTGCTTCACTTGCTTTAAATTCCGTTTGGCACTGGTAGAAAAATCGATTAGGAAAGCTTACCCCGAACACGAACGAGGTTCCGAGCTTATCGATATAATTTTTTACAAGTTAACTGATTAAATACGAGAGGGGTTTAGTCGAACTGGTTTGAAGCGCCGAACTGACTTTGCTTGCTTTAATCCAGTTTGGCACTTGGTAGAAAAATCGATAGGAGCACCTAGCCACTCGAACGAGGGTTCCGAGCTTGTCCAATGTATTTTTTACAATTAAACTCGATTAAAACGCGAGAATGGGGTAGCCGAGCTAGTTTGAAGCTTCGACTGCTTCACCTGGCTTACATCCAGTTTGCCTTGGTATAAAAATCGATAGGAAGCTAACCCGAACACGAACGAGGGTTCCGAGCTATCGAATATAATTTTTTACAAGTTAACTAACTCGATTAAAATACAGAAGGGTTAGTCGAACTGGTTTGAAGCTCCGAACTGACTTGCTTGCTTTAATCCATTTGCATTGGTAGAAAAATCGATAGGAAAGCTAGCCGACTCGAACGAGGGTTCCGATCCTTGTCCAATGTATTTTTTACAAGTTAACTCAAAAGATTAAACGCGAGAAGGCGGTTAGCCGAGCTAGTTTGAAGCTCGAACTGCCTTCACTCTGGCTTAATCCAGTTGCAACTTGGTAGAAAATCGTAGGAAAGCTAACCTAACACGAACGAGGGGTTCCGAGCTTATCGATATAATTTTTTACAAGTTAACTCGATTAAAATACGAGAAGGGGTTAGCCGAACAGTTTGAAGGGTCCGAGCTTGTCTAATGAATTTTTTAACAAGTTTAACTCGATACAATACTGGAAGGGGTTC
>CM018903.1:15463774-15478774 GCA_009663005.1 Actinidia chinensis
GCCAGTTGAAGGCATTTCTGAGTTTTAAACCAGCTCGGCTAAACCCTTCTTGCATTTTAATCGAGTAACTTATAAAAAATTACATTAGACCAGCTCGGAACCCTCGTTCGAGTTCGGCTAACATTCCCTTGGATTTTTCTACCAAGTGAACCTGGATTATATCTAGTGAATGCAGTTCGGAGATTCAAATCAGCTCGGCGAACTGCTTCTCGCATTTTAAGCGATTAACTTGGAAAAAATTACATTGGATGGGCTCGAACCCTCAGTCGAGTCGGCTAACTCTCCCTTGGATTTTTCTACCAAGTGAACCTGGATTATATCTAGTGATGCAGTTCGGAGATTCAAATCAGCTCGGCGAACTGCTTCTCGTTTTTAATCGAGTTAACTGTAAAAAATTACTTGGACAAGCTTCGAAACCCTCGTTCGATTTCCGCTTGCTTGCTTTGGATTTTTCTCCCAGTGCAAACTGATTAAAGCCAGTGAAGTAGTTCAGAGCTTCAAACCAGGTCGTCTAATCCTTCTCTGTTTTCATCGAGTTAACTTGTAAAATTATCTGGGCCAAGCTCGGAACCTCGTTCGAGTTCGCTTGCTTTCCTTTGGATTTTTTCTACCAAGTGCAACTGGATTAAAGCCAGTGAAGGCAGTTCAGACTCAAAAAAGCTAAGTAACCCCTTCTCGCGTCTTTTAATCGAGTTAACTTGTTAAAAAGTTATATAGACAAGCTCGTAACCCTCGTTCGAGTTCGCTAGCTTTCCTATGTTTTTCTACCAGTGCCTTTGATTAAACAGGTAAAGGCAGTTCGAGCTTCAACCAGTTCGGCTAACCCTTCTCGCGTTTAATCGAGTTAACTTGTAAAAAATTACATGGACAAGCTTGGAACCCTCGTTCAAGTTTGGGTAGACATCCCTTGGATTTTCTCTCAATATAGTTAGATTAAAGGCCAGTGAAGCAGTTCGGAGTTTCCAACCAGCTCGTCTAACCCGTTTTGGCATTTTAATCGAGTTACTTATAAAAATTACATTGCGAGCTCGGAACCCTCGTTCGAGTTCGGCTAACTTTCCCTTGGATTTTTTCTACCAGTGAACCTGGATTATATCTAGTGAATGCCGTTCCGGAGATTCAAATCAGCTCGGGCGAACTGCTTCTCGTGTTGTGGAATCGAGTTACTTGTAAAAATTACATTGGACAAGCTCGGAACCCTCGTTCGAGTTCAGCCGTGCTTTCCTTGGATTTTTCTACCAAGTGCAACTGGATAAGCTAGTGACGGCAGTTCAAGCTTCCAAAAAGCTAGGTACCCTTCGCGCGTTTTAATCGAGTAACTTGTAAAAAAAAAAAAAAAAAAAAAAAAAAGTTATATTAGACAAGCTCGGACCCTCGTTCGAGTTCGCTAGCTTTTCCTATCTGATTTTCTACCAAGTACAACTTGATTAAAGCAGGTAAAGGCAGTTCGGAGCTTCAAACCAGTTCGGCTAACCCTTTCTCGCGTTTTAATCGAGTTAACTTGTAAAAAATTATATTGGACAAGCTTGGAACCCTCGTTCAAGTTTGGGTAGACATCCCTTGGATTTTTCTACCAAATATAGTTAGATTAAAGCCAGTGAAGGCAGTTCGAGGTAAACCAGCTCGGCTTAACCCGTTCTTGGCATTTTATCCGAGTTAACTTATAAAAAATTAATTAGGACCGCTCGGACCCGCGTTCGAGTTCGGCTAACATTCCCTTGGATTTTTCTACCAAGTGAACCTGGATAGATCTAGTGAATGCTTCTGAGATTCAATCAGCTCGGTCGAACTGCTTCTCGCATTTTAACGGTTAACTTGTAAAAAATTACATTGGATGGGCTCGGAACCTCGTTCGGTTCGGCTAACTCTCCCTTGGATTTTTCTACCAAGTGAACCTGGATTATATCTAGTGAATGCATTCGGAATTCAAATCAGCTCGGCGAACTGCTTCTCGTGTTTTTAATCGAGTTAACTTTGTAAAAAATTACATTGACAGCTCGAACCCTCGTTCGAGTTCAGCTTGCTTTCTTTGGATTTTTTCTCCCATTGCAACTGGATTAAAGCCAGTGAGGTAGTTCAGAGCTTCAAACCAGGTCGTCTAATCTATCTCGTGTTTAATCGAGTTAATCTTGTAAAAATTAATATTGGACAAGCTCGGCAACCCTCGTTCGAGTTCAGCTTGCTTTCCTTTGTGATTTTTCTACCAAGTGGCACTGATTAAGCCGTGAAGTCAGTTCAGATCTTCAAAAAAGCTAAGGTAACCCTTCTCGCGTTTTAACGAGTTTAACTTGAAAAAAGTTATATTAGCCAAGCCTCGGAACCCTCGTTCGAGTTCGCTAGCTTTCCTACGATTTTTCTACCAGTGAACTTGATTAAAGCCGGTAAAGGCAGTTCTGAGGCTTCAAACCAGTTCGGCGGGGGGCTAACCCTTTCTCGCGTTTTTATCGAGTTACTTGTAAACAATTACATGGACAAGCTTGGAACCCTCGTCAAGTTGGGTAGACCTCCTTGGTTTTTCCCAATAGTTAGATTAACGCCATTGAGGCAGTTCGAGTTTAAACCAGCTCGGCTAACCGTTCTTGCATTTTATCGAGTTTAACTTATAAAAATTACATTAGACGAGCTCGAACCTCGTTCGAGTCGGCGAACTTTCCCTTGGATTTTTCTACCAAGTGAACCGGATTATATCTAGTGAATGCAAGTTCGGAGATCAAATCAGCTCGGCGAACTGCTTCTCTTTTGTTAATGAGTAACTTTAAAAATTCCATTGGACAGAGCTCGAACCTCGTTCGAGTTCAGCTTGCTTTCCTTTTGGATTTTTCTACCAAGGCACTGATTAAACTATGAAGGCATTTCAGAGCTTCAAAACAGCTCGTAACCCCTTCTCGCGTTTTAATCACATTACTTGTAAAAAATTTATTGACAGGCTCGGAACCCTCGTTCGATTCGTTATCTTTCTTATGTTTTCTCTACCAGTACAATTGGATTAAAGCCAGTTGAGGCTTTTGAGCTTCCACTAGTTCGGCCTAACCCCTTCTCGCGTTTAATCGGTTAACTGTAAAAAATTACATTGGACAAGCTCGAAACCCTCGTTCGAGTTCAGCTTGCTTTCTTTTGGATTTTTCTACCAAGTGCAACTGGATTAAAGCCAGTGAAGGTAGTTCAGAGCTTCAAACCAGGTCATCTAATCCCATCTCGTGTTTTAATCGAGTTAACTTGTAAAAAATTACATTGGACAAGTTCGGAACCCTCGTTCGAGTTCGGCTTGCTTTTCCTTTGATTTTTCTACCAAGTGCAACTGGATTAAAGCTAGTGAAGGCAGTTCAGAGCTTCAAAACAGCTCGGGTAACCCCTTCTCGCGTTTTAATCGAATTAACTTGTAAAAGATTATATTGGACAGGCTCGGAACCCTCGTTCGAGTTCGGCTATCTTTCTTATCGATTTTTCTACCAAGTGCAACTGGATTAAAGCCAGTGAAGTATTTCCCGAGCTTCAAACGAGGTCATCTAATTCCATCTCGTGTTTTAATCGAGTTAACTTTTGTCAAAATTATATTGACAAGCTCGGAACCTCGTTCGGTCAACTTGCTTTCCTTTGGATTTTTCTACCAGTGGCAGCACTGGATTAAAGCCCAGTGAAGGCAGTTCAGAGCTTCAAAAAAGCTCAAGTTAAATTTTAAACCCCTTCTCGCGTTTTAATCGAGTTTTCAAAAAAACTTTTGCAAAAATTATATGGAGAGCTTGGAACCCTCGTTCGAGTTCGGCTAGCTTCCTATCGATTTTTCCTACCAAGGCGCAACTGGATTAAGCAAGTAAAGGCTCGAAGCTTCAAACCAGTTCCGGCTAACCCTTCTCGCGTTTTAATCGAGTTAACTTTGTAAAAAATACATTGGGACAATCTTTGGAACCTCGTTCATTTGGTAGACATCCCTTCGTTTTTCTACTCAAATGAGTTGATTAAAGCCAGTGCAGGCAGTTCGGAGTTTACAATGAGCTCGACTAACCCGTTCTTGCATTTTAGCGAGGTTAACTGTAAAAAATTACATTGGACGGGCTCGGACCCTCGTTCGAGTTCGGCTAACTCTCCTTGTTTTTTCTACCAAGTGAACTTGGATTATTCGGTGAATGCAGTTTGGAGCTTTAAAGCTCCGGCGAACTACTTTCTCGTATTTTAATCGAGTTAACTTGTAAAAAATTACATTAGACAAGCTCGGAACCCCGTTCGAGTTCAAAAATTGTTTCCTTTGGATTTTTCTACCAAGTGCAACTGGATTAAAGCTAGTGAAGGCAGTTCGGAGCTCAAACAGCTCGGCTAACCCTTCTCGTGTTTTAATCGAGTTAACTGCAAAAAATATATTTGACATGCTCGACCCTCGTTCAAGGTTTCGGCTATCTTTCTTATCGTTTTTCTACTAGTGACTGGATTTAAGCAGTGAATGCAGTTCGGAGCTTCAAACTAGCTCGGCTAACCCCCTTCTCGCATTTTAATTGAGTTAACTTGCAAAAAATTATATTGGACGAGCTTGGAACCCTCGTTCGATTTCGGCTAGCTTTCCTATCGATTTTTCTACCAAGGGCAACTGGATTAAAGCAAGCGAAGGCAGTTCGGAGCTTCAAACTAGTTCCGCTAACCCTTTCTCGCGTTTTAACCGAGTTAACTTTAAAAATACTGGACAAGTTGGACCCTCGTTCAAGTTTGGGTAGATTCCCTTGGAGTTTTTCTATCAAATGTAGTTTAGTTTAACGCCCAGTGAAGGCATTTCGGAAGTTAACAAAAAAAAGAGCTTGACTAACCGTTCTCGCCTTTTAATCGAGTTAACTTGTAAAAATTACATTGGACGGGCTCGGAACCCTCGTTGAGTTCGGCTACTCTCTTGATTTTCTACCAGTGAACCTGGATTAGATCTAGTGACTGCAGTTCGGAGATTCAATTAGCTCGGCGAACTGCTTCTCGTGTTTTAATCGATTAACTGTAAAAAATTACATTGGCAACCGAACCCTCGTTCGAGTCCAGCTTGCTTTCCTTTTGATTTTCTACCAAGTGCAACTGGATTAAAGCCAGTGAAGGTAGTTCAAGCTTCAAACCAGGTCGTCTAATCCATCTCGTGTTTAATCAGTTACTTGTAAAAAATTATATTGGACAGCTCTGAACCTCGTTTCAGTTCAAGCTGCTTTCCTTGGAATTTTTCTACCAAGTACACTGATTAAAGCCAGTGAAAGGCAATCGAGCTGCAAAAACTCAGGTAACTCCTTCTCGCGTTTTTAATCGAGTTAACTTGTAAAAATTATATAGACAAGCTCGGAAACCTCCGTTCGAGTTCGGTCCTAGCTTTCCTATCGATTTTTTCTACCAAGTAATTGGTTAAAGCCAGTAAAGGGCAGTTCGGAGCTTCAAACCAGTTCGCTACCCTTTTCTCGCGTTTTAATCGATTTAACTTGTTAAAAAATTACATGGACAAGCTTGGAACCCTCGTTCAGTTTGGGTAGATATCCCTTGTATTTTCTACCAATTCAGTGATTAAAGCCAATGAAGGCAGTTCAGAGTTTACAATGAGCTCGGCTAACCCGTTCTTGCATTTTAATCGAGTTAACTTGTAAAAAATTACATTGGACGGGCTCGGAACCCTCCTTCGAGTTCGGCTAACTTTCTCTTGGATTTTTCTACCAAGTGAACCTGGATTATTTCTAGTGAATGCAGTTCGGAGATTCAAATCAGCTCGGCTAACCGCTTCTCGTGTTTTAATCGAGTTAACTTGTAAAAAATTACATTGGACAAGTTCGGAACCCGTTCGCGTTCGGCTTGCTTTCCTTGGATTTTTCTACCAAGTTCAACTGGCTAAAGCCATTGAAGGCAGTTAGAGCTTCAAACAGCTCGGCTAACCCCTCGTGTTTTAAAATTGAGTTTAACTTGCAAATTTATATTGGACAGGCTCGAACCCTCGTTAAGTTCGTCTATCTTGCTTATCGATTTTTCTACTAAGTGCAACGGGATTAAGCCAGTGAAATCAGTTCGAGCTTCAAACTAGCTCGGCTAACCCCTTCTCGGTTTTAATCGAGTTAACTTTCAAAAAATTATATTGGACGAGCTTGGAACCCTCGTTTGAGTTCGGCTAGCTTTCCTATCGATTTTTCTACCAAGTGCAACTGGATTAAAGCAAGCCAAGGCAGTTCGGAGCTTCAAACTAGTTTCGCTAACCGTTTCTCGCGTTTTAATCGAGTTAACTTGTAAAAAATTACATTGAACAAGCTTGGAACCCTCGTTCAAGTTTGGGTAGATATCACTTGGATTTTTCTACCAAATGCGGTTGTATTAAAGCCAGTGAAGGCAGTTCGGAGTTTAAAACCAGCTCGGCTAACCCGTTCTTGCATTTTAATCGAGTTAACTTATAAAAAATTACATTAGACGAGCTCGGAACCCTCGTTCGAGTTCGGCTAACTTTCTCTTGGATTTTTCTACCAAGTGAACCTGGATTATTTCTAGTGAATGCAGTTCGGAGATTCAAATCAGCTCGGCTAACCATTTCTCGTGTTTTAATGGAGTTAACTTGTAAAAAATTACATTGGACAAGTTCGGAACCCTCGTTCGAGTTTGGCTTGCTTTCCTTGATTTTTCTACCAAGTTGCAACTGTATTAAAGCCAGTGAAGGCAGTTCGAGCTTTCAAACAGCTCGCTAACCCCTTCTCGTGTTTATCGAGTTAACTTGAAAAAAATTATATTGGACAGCTCCGGAACCCTCGTTCAAGTTCGCTATCTTTCTTATCGATTTTTCTACTAAGTGCAACTGATAACGCCATTGAAGCATTTCGGAGCTTCAAACTAGCTTCGGCTAACCCCTTCTCGCGTTTTAATCGAGTAACTTGCAAAAAATTATATTGGACAGCTTGGAAGCCCTCGTTCGAGTTCGGCTAGCTTCCTATCGATTTTTCTACCAGTGCAACTGATTAAATAGCGAAGGCAGTTCGGAGCTTCAACTAGTTTCCGCTACCTTTCTCCGCGTTTTAATCGAGTTAACTTGTAAAAAATTACATTGGACAAGCTTGGAACCCTCGTTCAAGTTTGGGTAGATAGCCCTTGGAGTTTTCTACCAAATGTAGTTAGATTAAAGCCAGTGAAGGCAGTTCGGAGTTTACAACGAGCTTGACTAACCCGTTCTCGCATTTTAATCGAGTTAACTTGTAAAAATACATTGGACGGGCCGTAACCCTCGTTCCGAGTTCGGCTAACTCTCCCTGGATTTTTCTATCAATGAACCTGGATTAATCTAGTGAATGCTTTCGAGATTCAATCAGCGCGGCGAACTGCTCTCGTGTTTTTAATCGAGTAACTTGTAAAATTACATTGGACAAGCTCGAACCCTCGTTTCGAGTTCAGCTTGCTTTCTTTTGGATTTTTCTACCAAGTGCAACTAGATTAAGCCAGTGAAGTCGTTCAGAGCTTCAAACCAGGTCCGTCTAATCTATCTCGTGTTTTAATCGAGTTACTTGTAAAAAATTATATTGGACAAGCTCGAACCCTCGTTCGAGTTTCGCTTGCTTGTCCTTTGGATTTTTTCTACCAAGTGCAACTGGATTAAAGCCATGAGGCAGTTCAGAGCTTCAAAAAGCTAGGTACCCCTTCTCGCGTTTTATCGAGTTAACTGAAAGTTATATTAGACAAGCTCGGAACCCTCGTTCGAGTTCGGCTAGCTTCCTATCGATTTTTTCTACCCAGTGCATCTTGAATTAAGCAAGTAAAGGCAGTTCGGCTAACCCTTTCTCGCGTTTTAATCGGATTAACTTGTAAAAATTCATTGGCAAGCTTGGACCCTCGTTCAAGTTTTGGGTAGACATCCTTGGATTTTCTACCAATATAGTTAGATTAAGCCAGTGAAGGCAGTTCGGAGTTTACAATGAGCTCGCTAACACGTTCTCTCATTTTTCGAGTTAACTTGTAAAAAATTACATTGGACGGGCTCGGACCCCTCGTTCGAGTTCGCTAACTCTCCCTTGGATTTTTTCTACCACGGGGGGTGAACCTGGATTATATCTAGTGAATGCCCGTTCGGATTCAAACAGCTCGGCGAACTACTTTCTCGTCTTAATCGAGTTAACTTGTAAAAAATTCATTGGACAAGCTCGACCCTCGTTCGAGTCAGCTTGCTTTCCTTTGGATTTTTCTACAAAGTGCAATTGGATTAATCTAGTGAGGCAGTTTCAGATTCAAACAGCTCGGGTAACCCCTTCTCAGCTTAATCGAATAACTTGTAAAAAATTATATTGGACAGCTCGGAACCCTCGTTCCGAGTTCGGTTTATCTTTCTTATAATTTTTCTACCAAGTACAATTGGATTAAAGCCAGTGAAGGCAGTTTGGAGCTTCAACTAGTCGGCTAACCCTTCTCGCGTTTTAATCGAGTTAACTTGTAAAAAATTACTGGACAAGCTCGGAACCCTCGGTTCGCGTTTCCAGCTTGCTTTCCTTTGGATTTTTTCGTCTGTCCAATGCAACTGGATAAAGCTAGTGAAGGCAGTTTCGGAGCTTCCAAAACTCGTCTACCCCTTCTCGTGTTTTAATCGAGTAACTGGCAAAAAATTATATTGGACAGGCTCGGAACCCCTCGTTCAAGTTCGGCTATCTTTCTTATCGATTTTCTACTAGGTGAACTGGGATTAAAGCCTGAATGCAGTTCGAGCTTTCAACTAGCTCTTCTAACCCCTTCTCCGCATTTTAATTGAGTTACTTGCAAAAATTATATTGGACTACTTGGAAACCCTCGTTCGATTTCGCTAGCTTTCCTATCGATTTTTCTAGCCCAAAAAAAAAAAAAAAAGACCCCCCCCACCGCCCCAAGGGCAACTGGATTAAAGCAATCGAAGGCAGTTCGGAGCTTCAACTAGTTCCGCTAACCTTTCTCGCGTTTTACCGATTAACTTGTAAAAATTCATGGACAAGCTGACCGCGTTCAAGTTTGGTAGATATCCTTGGAGTTTTCTATCAAATGTAGTTAGATTAAGCCAGTGAGGCAGTTTCGGGTTTACACCAACTAGCTGCCTACTCGTTCTCGCCTTTAATCGAGTTAACTTGTAAAAATTACATTGGACGGGCTCGGAACCCGTCGTTCGAGTTCGGCTAACTCTCCTGATTTGTCTAAACCAGTGAACCTGGATTAATATCAGTTAATGAAGTTCGGAGTTCAAATTAGCTCGGCGAACTGCTTCTCGTGTTTTAACGAGTTAACTTGTAAAAAATTAACATTTGACAAGCCTCCGAAACCCTCGTTCGCGTCATCTTGCTTTCTTTGGAATTTTTTCTACCAAGTGCAACTGGATTAACTCCATTGAAGGTAGTTTCAGCTTCAAACCATGGGGGGGGGTGGGGTTTCGTCATCCCATTCGTGTTTTAATCGCGTTACCTTGTACCAAAAAAGTAAAAAAAAAAAAAAAAAATTATATTGGACAACTCGGAACCCTCGTTCGAGTTCAGCTTGCTTTCCCTTTGGATTTTTTCTACCAGTACAACGGGTTAAAGCCCAGTGAAGGCAGTTCAGAGCTTCAAAAGCTCAGTAACTCCTTCTCGCGTTTTAATCGAGTTACCTTGTAAAAAATTATATTAGACAAGCTCGGAACCCTCGTCGAGTTCTGCAGCTTTCCTATCGATTTTTCCTACCAAGTACAAATTGATTAAAGCCAGTAAAGGCAGTTTCGGAGCTTCAAAACCAGTTCGGCTAACCTTTCTCGGTTTATCGAGTTAACTTGTAAAAAATTACATTGGCAAGCTTGGACCCCGTTCAGTTTTGGGTAGCTATCCCTTGGATTTCTACCAAATGCAGTTAGATTACAGTCCAGATGAAGGCATGTTCAGAGTACAATGAGCTCGCTAACCCTGTTCTTGCATTTTAATCGGTTAACTGTAAAAAATTACATTGGACGGGGCTCGGAACCCTCCTTCGAGTTCGGCTAACTTTTCTCTTGTATTTTTCTACCAAGTGAACCTGGATTATTTTAGTGAATGCAGTTCGTAAGAGATTCAATCCGTTCGGCTAACCCTTCTCGCGTTTAATCGGTTAACTTTGTAAAAATTACATTGGCAAGCTCGGAACCCTCGTTCGAGTTCAGCTTGCTTTCCTTTGATTTTTTCTGCCAGTGCACCTGGATTAAAGCTAGTGAAGGCAGTTCGGAGCGCAAAACCCGCTCGGCTAACCCCTTCTCGTGGTTTAATCGAGTTAACTTGCAAAAATATATTGGACGGCTCGGACCCTCGTTCAGTTCGGCTATCTTTCTTATCGATTTTTCTACTAGGTGTCAACTGGATAAAGGCCAGTAATGCAGTTCGGAGCTTCAAACAGCTCGGCTACCCCTTCTCGCATTTTTAATTGAGTTAACTTGCAAAATTATATGGCGAGCTTGGAACCCTCGTCGATTTCGGCTAGCTTTTCCTATCGTTTTTCTCTACCAAGGGCAACTGGATTAAAGCAAGCGAGGCAGTTTCGAGCTTCAAAACTAGTTCCGCTAACCCTTTCTTCGTTTTAACCGAGTAACTTGTAAAAACTTACATTGGACAAGCTTGGAACCCTCGTTCAAGTTTTGGGTAGATATTCCCTTGAAGTTTTTCTATCAATGTAGTTAGATTAAGCCAGTGAAGGCATGTTCGGAGTTTACAACGATCTTTACTAACCCCGTCTCGCATTTAATCGAGTAACTTGTAAAAAATTACATTGGGACGGGCTCGAACCCTCGTTCGAGTTCGGCTAACTCTCCCTTGGATTTTTCTCCAAGGTGGACCTTGATTATATCTAGTGAATGCAGTTCGGAGATTCAAATTAGCTCGGCGAACTGCTTCTCGTGTTTTTAATCGAGTTAACTTGTAAAAATTACATGACAAGCTCGAAACCCTCGTTCGAGTTCGTTTGCTTTCTTTTGGATTTTTCTACCAGTGCAACTGGATAAAGCCGTGAAGGTAGTTTTCGAGCTTCAAACAGTTCCGCTAATCCCATCTCGTGGTTTAATCGGTTACTTGTAAAAATTTATTGGACAATCCGACCTCCGTGCAGTTCAGCTTGCTTTCCCTTTGGATTTTCTACAAGTACAACTGGATTAAAGCCAGTGAAGGCAGTTCAGAGCTTCAAAAAAGCTCAGGTAACTCCTTCTCGCGTTTTAATCGAGTTAACTTGTAAAAAATTATATTAGACAAGCTCGGAACCCTCGTTCGAGTTCGGCTAGCTTTCCTATCGATTTTTCTACCAAGTACAATTGGATTAAAGCCAGTAAAGGCAGTTCGGAGCTTCAAACCAGTTCGGCTAACCCTTTCTCGCGTTTTAATCGAGTTAACTTGTAAAAAATTACATTGGACAAGCTTGGAACCCTCGTTCAAGTTTGGGTAGCTATCCCTTGGATTTTTCTACCAAATGCAGTTAGATTAAAGCCAATGAAGGCAGTTCAGAGTTTACAATGAGCTCGGCTAACCCGTTCTTGCATTTTAATCGAGTTAACTTGTAAAATTACATTGGGCTGGGCTCGGAACCTCCTTCGAGTTTCGGCAACTTCTCTGATTGGATTTTTCTACCAAGTGACCTGGATATTTCTAGTGATGGCATTTCGGAGATTCAAATCAGCTCGCTAACCGCTTCTCGTGTTTTAATCGAGTTAACTTGTCAAAAATTACATTGGACAAGTTTCGGAACCCTCGTCGAGTCGCTTGCTTTTCCTTGGATTTTTCTCACCAGTGCAACTGGATTAATAGCCAGTGAAGGCAGTTTCAGAGCTTCAAAACAGCTCGGCTAACCCCTTCTCGTGTTTTAATTGTTAACTGCAAATCTTATATTGGACAGGCTCGGACCCCTCGTTCAAGTTCGGCTATCTTTCTAATCGATGTTCTACTAAGTCAACTGTATAAGCCAGTGAATGCAGTTCGGAGCTTCAAACTAGCTCGGCTAACCGCCTTCTTCGCGTTTTAATCGAGTTAACTTGCACAAAATGAGATTGACGAGCTTGGAACCTCGTTCGAGTTCGGCTAGCTTTCCTATCGATTTTCTACCAAGTGCAACTGGATTAAAGCATCCAAGGCATTTCGGAGCTTCAAACTAGTTTTCGCTAACCTTTTCTCGCGTTTAATCGAGTTTAACTTGTAAAAAATTACATTGACAACTTGGACCCCTCGTTCACGTTTGGATAGATATCCCTTCGATTTTTCTACCAATGTAGTTTAGATTAAAGCAGTGAAGGAAGTTCAGAGTTTCAACTAGCTTGACTACCCGTTCTCGCATTTAATCGAGTTAACTTCAAAAAATTACATTGGACGGGCTCGTAACCTCGTCGGTTCGGCTAACTCTCCTTGGATTTTTCTAACCAGGAACCTGGATTATATTCTAGTGATGCAGTTTCGGAGATTCAATCACTCGCGAACTGCTTCTCGTGTTTATCGCGTGAGCTTGTAAAAAATTACATTGGACAGCTCGAACCCTCTTTCTAGTTCAACTTGCTTTCCTTTAGATTTTTCTACCAAGTGCAATTGGATTAAAGCCAGTGAAGGGAGTTCAGAGCTTCAACCAGGTCGTCCTAATCCCATCTCGTGTTTACTCGAGTTACTTGTAAAAATTATATTGGATAAGCTCGAACCCTCGTTCGAGTTCAACTTTCTTTCATTTGGATTTTTTACCAGTGCAAACTGGATTAAATCCTGAAGGCAATTAAGAGCTTAAAAAAGCTCATGTAACTCCTCTGTCGTTTTTTTTTTTTTTTTTTTTTTTGGTTTAATCTAGTTAACTTGTAAAAACTTATATTGGACAGGCTCGAACCCTCGTTCGAGTTCGGCTAGCTTTCTTATCGATTTTTCTAACTAAGTGCAATTGATTAAAGCCAGTGAATGCATTCGGAGCTTCACTAGCTCGGCTACCCCTTCTCGCGTTTTAGATCGAGTTAACTTGTAAAAATTACATTGGACAAGCTCGAACCCTCGTTTTAATTTGGCTAGCTTTCCTATTCGATTTTTCCTACCAAGTGCAACTGGATTAAGCCTGGAAGGCAGTTCGAGGTCAAAAAGCTCTGGCTAACCCCTTCTCGCGTTTTTAATCGATTAACTTATAAAAATTCATTGGACAGGCTCGGAACCCATGTTCCGTTTCCGCTAGCTTTCCTATCGATTTTTCTATCTAAGTGCAACTGGATTAAAGGCCAGTGAATACATTCGAGGCTTCAACTAGCTCGGCTAACCCCTTCTCGCGTTTTAATCGAGTTACTTTTAAACATTACATTGGACAGCTCGAACCCTCTTTCTAATTTTTGTTCGTCTAGCTTTCCTATCGATTTTTCTACCAATGCAACTGGATTAAAGCTATGTGCAGGCAGTTCGAGCTTTCAAACAGCCTCAGCTAACCCTTTCTCGCATTTAAATCGAGTTAACTTGTAAAAAATTACATTTGACAAGATCGGAACCCTCATTCGAGTTTGGCTAGATTTACTATCGATTTTTCTACCAAGTGCAACTGGATTAAAGCAAGTGAAGGCAGTTCGGAGCCTCAAACCAGTTCGGCTAACCTTTTCTCGCATATTAATCGAGTTAACTTATAAAAAATTACATTGGACATGCTGGGAACCCTCTTTCAAGTTTGGGTAGCTATCCCTTGGATTTTTCTATCAAATGCAGTTGGATTAAAGCCAGTGAAGGCAATTCGGAGTTTAAAACCAGCTCGGCTAACCCGTTCTCACATTTTTATCGAGTTAACTTATAAAAAATTATATTGGACGGGCTCGGAACTCTCGTTCGAGTTCGACTAACTTTTCCTTGGATTTTTCTACCAAGTGAACCTGGATTATATCTATTGAAGGCAGTTCGGAGCTTCATCGCTCCGGCTAATCTCTTCTCGTGTTTTAATCGGTTAACTTGTAAAAAATTACTTGGACAAGCTCGGAAACCTTGTTCGAGTCGGCTTGCTTTCCTTTGGATTTTCTACAAGTGCAACTGGATGAAGCCAAGTGAAGGCAGTTTCGGAGGCTTCAAAACAGCTCGGCTACCCCCTTCTCACGTTTTAATCGAGTTAACTTGCCAAAATTATATTGGACGAGCTTCGAACCCTCTTTCGAGTTCGGCTAGCTTTCCTATCGATTTTTTCTACAAGTGCAACTGGAGTAAAGCAAGCGAAGGCAGTTCGAGTTTAAACCAGCTCGGCTAACCCGTTTTCGTATTTTAATCAAGTTAACTTGTAAAAAATTACATTGGACGGGCTCGGAACCCTCGTGCGAGTTCGACTAACTTTCCTGGATTTTTCTACCAAGGGAACCTGGATTATATCTAGTGAATGCAGTTCGGAAGATTCAAATAAGCTCGGCTAACCGCTTCTCGTATTGTAATAAGTTAACTTGTAAGAAATTACTTGAACAAGCCGGAACCTTCGTTCGAGTTCAGCTTGTTTCCCTGGATTTTTCTAACAACGTGCAACTGGAGATAAAGCCAGTGAAGACAGTTCAAAGTCTTCAAAACATTCTCGGTAACCCTTCTTCGCGTTTTAAATCGATTACTTGTAAAAAATTATATTGGACAGGCTCGGAACCCTCGTTCGAGTTCGGCTATCTTTCTTAGGATTTTTCTATTAAGTGCAACTGGAATAAAAGCCACGTGAATGCAATTCGGAGCTGCAAAACTAGATCGGCTAACCTCTTCTCGCGTTTTAATCGATTAACTTTGTAAAAATTAACATTGGACAAGCTCGGACCCTGTTCGAGGTTCGGCTAGCTTTCCTATCGTTTGTTTCTACCAGTGAACCTGTATTATATTCTGGTGAATGCAGTTCGGAGCTTCAATCAGCTCGCTAACCCCTTCGCGCGTTTTAATCGTGTTTAACTTGTAAAAAATTACATTGGACAGGCCCGAACCCCGTTCGAGTTCGCTATAATTTTCTTACAATTTTTCTACTAGACTAAGTGCAACTAGATTAAAGCCAGTGAATGCATTCGGAGCTTCAAACCAACTCGGCTAACCCTTTCTCGCGTTTTAATCGAGTTACTTGTAAAAAATTACTTATACAAGC
>CM018903.1:15486274-15488677 GCA_009663005.1 Actinidia chinensis
TAGTGAATGCAGTTCGGAGCTTCAAATCAGCTCGGCTAACCGCTTCTCGTGTTTTAATCGAGTTAACTTGTAAAAAATTACATTGGACAAGCTCGGAACCCTCTTCGAGTTCTCTTGCTGTTCCCTGGATTTTTCTACCAAGTGCAACTGATTAAAGCCAATGAAGGCATTCAGAGCTTAAAACGCTCGGCAACCCCTTCTCGCGTTGTAATCGAGTTAACTGTAAAAAATTACATAGGCACTCTCGAATCCCTTGTTCGAGTTCAGCTAACTTTTCCTTGGATTTTTCTAAACCAAGTGCACTACATTAAAGCCAATAAAGGCAGTTCAGAGCTTCAAAACAGCTCGGCTAACCCCTTCTCGCATTTTAATTGAGTTAACTTGTAAAAATTTACATTGGACAGGCTCGGAACCCATGTTCGAGTTCGGATATCTTTCCTATCGATTTTTCTACTAAGTGCAACTGGATTAAAGCCTGTGAATGCAGTTCGAAGCTTCAAACTAGCTCGGCTAACCCCTTCTCGCGTTTTAATCGAGTTAACTTATAAGAAATTACATTGCACAAGCTCGGAACCTTCGTTCGAGTTCAGCTTGCTTTCCCTTGGATTTTTCTTACCAGTTGCAAACTGAATTAAAGCCGTGAAGGCCAGTTTCGAAGACTTCAAAACAGCTCGGGTAACCTTTCTCGGTTTTAATCTGAGTTAACTTGTTAAAAAATTATATTGGACAAGGCTCGGAAACCCCTCGTTCGAGTTTCGGCTATCTTCTTAAGGATTTTTTATAATTAAGGACAACTGGATAAAGCCAGTGTGAACGCAGTTCAGAGCTTCAAACCCCAACCGGCTAACCCTTTCTCGCTTTAATCGAGTTAACTGTAAAAAATTACCATTAGACAAGCTCGGATCCCTTGTTCGAGTTCAGCTAGCTTTGCCTTGGATTTTTTTTACCAAGTGCAACTACATTAAAGCCAATAACGGCAGTTCAGTTCAGAGCTTCAAACCAGCTCGGCTAACCACTTCTCGCATTTAATGAGTTAACTTGTAAAAATTTAAATGGACAGCCGGAACCCCATGTTGGAGTTGGATATTCTTTCCTATCGATTTTTTCTACGAAGTGCAACTGGAGTTAAAAGCCTGTGGAATGCCAGGTTCGAAGCTTCAAATAGATCCGCGAACTGCTTCTCGTGTTTTAATCGGTTAACTGTAAAAAATTACATTAGACAAGGCTCGGATCCCTTGTAGAGTTTCAGCTAGCTTTCCTTGATTTTTCTACCAAGTGCAACTACATTAAGCCATAAAGGCAGTTCGAGCTTCAAAACAGCTCGGCGAACCCTTCTCGATATTAATTGAGTTACCTTGTAAAAATTTCCATTGGACAGGCTTCGGAAACCCATGTTCGAGTTCGGCTCGCTTTCCTATTGATTGTTATACCAAGTCAACTAGATTAAGCAAGAAAAAGCAGAGTTGGAGCTCAAACAGTTCGGCTAACTCTTTTCTCGGTTTTTTTTAATGAGCTTAACTTGTAGTAAAAAAAAGGTTATATTGGACAAGCTTTGGAACCCTCGCCGTTCAAGTTTGGATAGATATTCCTGGATTTTTTTTTTTACCAAATTGCAGTTGGATAATGAAAAGCCAGTGGAAGGCATCGGAGTTTAAAATCAAGTTCGCGAACCGCTTTGCTCGCATTTAATCGAGTAATTGTAGAAATTTATTGACAAGCCTCGAAACCATGTTCGAGTTCGGGATCGCTTTCCCTTGGATTTTTTACCAAGTTGTGAACCTGGATTATATCTGTGAAGCAGTTCGGACTTCAAATCAGCTCGGCTAATCGCTTCTCGTGTTTTAATCGAGGTTCTTAAACTTGTAAAAAAAATTACATTGGCAAGCTCGGAAACCTTGATCGAGTTCGGCTGCTGTTCCTTTGGATTTTCTACCAAGTTCAACTGGATTAAAAGCCAGTAAGTAAAAGTTAAAACGTAAAGTAAGTAAAGGCAAGTTCGGAGCTTCAAAACAATCGGCTAACCCCTTCTCGCGTTTTAATGAGGTTAGTTAACTTGTAAAAAAATATAATTGACATGCTTGGAACCCTCGTTCGAGTTCGGCTAGCTTTCCTATCGATTTGTTACCAAGTGTTAACGGAAAATTAAAGCCAGGTGAAGGCAGTTCGGAGCCGTCAAAACAGCTCGGCAACCCCTCTTCGCGTTTTAATCGAGTTGGTTAAAATTGTAAAACAAATTACATTGATAATAAGCTCGGGAACCCTCGTTAGAGTTCGGCTTAGATTTTCATCGATTTTTCTTCACCAATGCAACTGGATTAAACCAAGCGAAGGCAGTAGTTCGGAACGTTTAAAACCAGCTCGGCTAAACCCGTTTCGCATTTTAATCTGGGAGGTGAGTTAACT
>CM018903.1:15488777-15491277 GCA_009663005.1 Actinidia chinensis
CTACAAGTGCAAAACTGGATTAAAGCTAGTGGAGGCAGTTCAGAGATTTAAACTCGCTCGGCTACCCCCTTCTCGCGTTTTAATCGAGGTAAAACTTGTAAAAATGACATTGGACAAGCTGAAACCCCCCGTGCGAGTTCGGCTAGCTTTCTTATCGATTATTCTACCCAAGTGCAACTGGAGTAAATCAGTGAAGGCAGTTCGGAGTCAAATCAGGGCGGCTAACCCCTTTCTCGCGTTTTAATCGAGGTTAACTTGTAAAAAATTACATTGGACAAGCTTTGGAAACCCTCGTTCAAGTTTGGGTAGCTATCCCTTGGATTTTTTCTACAAATGCAGTTGGATAAAGCCAGTGAAGGCAGGTCGGAGTTTAGTTTATTTAAAAAACCAACTCGGCTAACCCGTTCTCGCATTTTGCAATAGAGTTAACTTGTAAAAAATTAAATTGGACGGGCTCAGAACCCTCGTTCGACGTTCGGCTAACTTTCCCTTGGATTTTCTAACAGTGTGAACCAGATGATATCTACGAATGCAGTTCGGAGCTTCAAATCAGACTCGGCTAACCCATTTCTGTGTTTTAAATCGAGTAACTTGTAGAAAATTACATTTGGAGACAAGCTCGGACACCCTCGTTCGAGTTCGGCTGCTTGCCCTTGGGATTTTTCTACCAAGTGCAAACGAAGTGAAAGCAATTGAAGGTTTTCGGAGCTTCAAAACCGCTCGTTCTAACCCTTTCTCGCCGTTTAATGAGTTTTAACTTGGAAAAATTACATTGGACAAGTCGGAACACCCTCGTTCGAAGTTCGGCTGCTTTCCCTTGGATTTTTCTACCAAGTGCCAACTGGATTAATCCAGTTGAAGGCAGTTCAGCGCTTTAAAAAAAAAAACAGCTCGGCTAACACCTTTTCGCGTTTTAATCCGACATTGAAACTTGTAAAATATTACATTGGACAGGCTTGGAACCCTCGTTCAAGTTTGGGTTAGTATCCCTGGATTTTTTACCAAAATGCAGTTGGATTAAAGGACAGTAGTAAAGGTAGTTCGGAGTTACAACGAGCTCGAGCTAACCCAGTTCTCGCATTTTAATCGAGTTAACTTGTAAAAAAATTACATTGGACGGGCTGGAACCGTCGTTCGAGTTCGGAACTTTCCCTGGATTTTTATACCAGTGACCTAGATGATATCTAGTGAATGCAGTTCGGAGCTTCAAATCAGCGCGGCAACTGCTTCTCGTGTTTTAATCGAGTTAACTTGTAAAAATTGCATTGGACTGAAAGCCGGAAAGGAACCCCGTTCGAGGTTCGGTTGCTTTTCCTTGATTTTTCTTACCAAGTTGCAACGGGATGAAAGACAGTGAAGGAAGTTACGGAGCTTCAAAACAGCTCGGCTAACCCCTTCTCGCGTTTTGATCGTGAGTTAACTGTAAAAAATTACATTGGACAGGCTCGGAACTACCTCGTTCGAGTTCGATGATATCTTTCTGATCTGATTTTTCGTAGGACTAAAGTGCAACTGGATTAACAGTCCAGTTGATGAAGCAGTTCAGAGCTTCAAACTAGCTCGGCTAACCACTTTCTCGCGTTTTAATCGAGTTAACTTGTAAAAAATTACATTGGACAAGCTCGGAACCTCGTTCGAGTTCGGCTAGACGGATTTCCTATTGATTTTTCGACCAAGTGCAACTGGATTAAAGCAAACGAAGCATGTTCGGAGCTTCAAACCAGTTCGGCTAACCCTTCTGCGTTTTTATCGAGTTTGGTTAACTTGCTAAAAAATACATTGGACAAGCTCGAAACCCCCGTTCGAGTTCGGCTAGCTTTCTTATCGATTTTTCTACCAAGTGCAACTGGATTAAAGCTAGTGGAGGCAGTTCAGAGCTTCAAACTAGCTCGGCTAACCCCTTCTCGCGTTTTAATCGAGTAAACTTGTAAAAAATTACATTGGACAAGCTCGAAACCCCCGTTCGAGTTCGGCTAGCTTTCTTATCGATTATTCTACCAAGTGCAACTGGATTAAATCAAGTGAAGGCAGTTCGGAGCTTCAAATCAGTTCGGAGCTCTATTAAAGGCTAACTTAAAAAAATGCTAAAAAAAATTCTATAAAAAAAAATTATCTAAATAAAACTAGAATTCCTTTCTAGCGGTTTAATCGAGGTTACATTGTTAAAAAAATAATGGACAAGCTTGTAACCCCCTCGTTCAAGTTGGGTAGCGACACTTGATTCTACCAATGCAGTTGGATTAAGCCAGTGAAGGCAAGTTCGGAGTTTTAAAACATCGGCTAACCCGTTCTCGCATTTTATCGAGTTAACTTGAAAAATTAACATTGGCGCGGCTCAAACCCTCGGTTCGAGTTCGGTAACTTCCCTTGGATTTTTCTACCAAGTGAACCGGGATTCTATCATACTGAAGCAGGTCGGAGCTTCAAATAGCTCGGCTAACAATTTCTCGTGTTTTAATCGAGGTTAAATTGCACAAAAAATTACATTGGACAAGCTCGG
>CM018903.1:15496277-15518777 GCA_009663005.1 Actinidia chinensis
AACTTTCCCTTGGATTTTCTTACCAATGGAACCTGGTTATAACTAGTGATGACAGTTCGGAGCTTCAAATAGCACGGCCTAACTGCTTCTCGTGTTTTAACGAGTTAACTTGTAAAAAAATTGATTGGACAAGCTCGGAACCCTCGTTCAGTTCGGCTTGCTTTCCTTGGATTTTGCTACCAGTGCAAACTGATGAAAGCCAATGAAGGTTATTCGGAGGCCTTTTCAAAACAGCTCGTCTAAACCTTCTCGCGTTTTAATCGAGTTAACTTGTTAAAAAACTTAATTGGGACAGGCTCGGAACCTCGTTCGAGTTCGACTATATTTATTATCGATTGTTCTTACTAGTGAACGGATAAAGCCAGTGAATGACAGTCGGAGCTTCAAACTAGCTCGCTAAACCCCTTCTCACGTTTTTAATTCGATGTTAACTTTAAAAAATTACATTGGACAAGCTCGGAGGAAACCTCGTTAGAGTTCGGTTTAGCTTTCCTATTGATTTTTCTACCACGTGCAACTGGATTCAAGCAAACGAAGGCCAGTTCGGAGCTTTCAAACCAGTTCGGCAAACCCCTTTAGCGTTTTAATCGAGTTAACTTGTTTAAAAAAATACATTGGACAAGCTCGGAACTCCCGTTCGAGTTCTGGCTAGCTTTATCGTTTTTTTCTACAAGTGCAACTGGATTAAACCAGTGGAGGCCGTTCGGAACTTCAAACTAGCTCGGATAACCCATTCCGCTTTTAATCGAGTTAACTTGTAAAAAATTACATTGAAAGCTCGGAACCCAGTTCGAGTTCGGCTAAGCTTTCTATCGATTTCCTCACCAAGTGCCACTGGATTAAAATCAATGAAGGCAGTTTGGAGCTTCAAATCCTTTCTCGCGTTTTAATTGAGTTTTAACTGTAAAAATTACATTGGACCAAGCTGGAACCCTCGTTCAAGGTTTGGGTAGCTAATTCCCTTGGATTTTATACCAAAGGCAGTTGGATTAAAGCCAGTGAAGGACAGTTCGGAGTTTTTAAAACCAACTCGGCAACCCGTTCTCGAATTCCCATTTTAATCGATTTAACTTGTAAAAAATTACATTGGACGAGCTCAGAACCCCGTTCGAGTTCGGCTAACTTTCCCTTGGATTTTTATACCAAGTGAACCTGGATTATATCTATGAATGCAGTTTTCTTTTTATTTTTTTTTGGAGCTTCAAATCAGCTCGGCTAACCGCTTCTCGTGTTTTAATCGAGTTAACTTGTAAAAAATTACATTGGACAAGCTCGGAACCCTCGTTCGAGTTCGGCTTGCTTTCCCTTGGATTTTTCTACCAAGTGCAACTGGATTAAAGCCAGTGAAGGCAGTTCAGAGCTTCAAAACAGCTCGGCTAACCCCTTCTCGCGTTTTAATCGATTTAACTTGTAAAATATTACATTGGACAAGCTTGGAACCCTCGTTCAAGTTTGGGTAGCTATCCCTTGGATTTTTCTACCAAGTGCAACTGGATTAAAGCCAGTGAAGGCAGTTCGGAGCTTCAAACTAGCTCGGCTAACCCCTTCTCGCGTTTTAATCGAGTTAACTTGTAAAAAATTACATTGGACAAGCTCGGAACCCTCGTTCGAGTTCGGCTAAATTTCCCTTTGATTTTTCTACCAAGTGAACCTGGATTATATCTAGTGAATGCAGGTCGGAGCTTCAAATCAGCTCGGCTAACCGCTTCTCAAGTTTTAATCGAGTTAATTTGTAAAAAATTACATTGGACAAGCTCGGAACCCTCGTTCGAGTTCGGCTTGCTTTCCCTTGGATTTTTCTACCAAGTGCAACTGGATTAAAGCCAGTGAAGGCAGTTCGGAGCTTCAAACTAGCTCAGCTAACCCCTTCTCACGTTCCCTTTTTCATTAATCGAGTTAACTTGTAAAAAAATTACATGACAAGCTCGGAAACCCCCGTCGAGTTCGGTAGCGTTCTTATCGATTTTTTTCGACCAAGTGCAACTGGATTACATCAATTGAATGAAGTTTGGAGCTTCAAATCCTTTCTCGCGTTTTAATTGAGATTAACTTGAAAAAATTACATTGGACAAGCGTGGAACCCTAGTTCAAGTTGGGTAGCTATCCCTTGGATTTTTCTACCAAGTGAACCTGGATTATAAAGAGTGAATGCAGTTCGGAGACTTCAAATCAGCACGGGATTAACGGCTTCTCGTGTTTTAATTAGTTAACTTGTAAAAATTGCAATGACAAGCTCGGACCCTCTTCGAGTTTGGCTGCTTCCCTTGGATTTTTCTACCAAGTGCAACTGGATAAAGCCAGTGATGTAGTCAGAGCTTCAAACTAGCTCAGTAACCCCTTCTTAGCGTTGTAATTCGAGTTAACTTGTAAAAAAATTACATTGGACAAGTCGGAACCCTCGTTCGGAGTTCGGGTAGCTGTCCTAGTGATTTTCTCCACGTGCAACTGGCTTAAAGAAAGCAAGGCAGTTAGGCCCTTCAAACCAGTTCGGCTAACCCCTTCTCGCATTTTAATCGAGTTACTTGTAAAAAATTATATCGATAAGTTCGGAACCCTCGTTCGAGTTCGGTAGCTTTCCTATCGATTTTTCTACCTAGCGCAAATGGATTAAAGCCCGTGACGGCAATTCGGAGCTTCAACTAGCTCGGCTAACCCTTCTCGCGTTTAATCGAGTTAACTTGTAAAAAATACATGTACACGTCGGAACCCTTGCGAGTTCGGCTAGCTTTGCCTATCGTTTTCTACCAAGTGCAACTGGATTAAAATCAAGTGAAGGCAGTTCGGAGCTTACCAGTTCGGGTACCCTTTATCGCGTTTTTAATCGGTGGAGTTAACTTGTAAAAATTAAATTGGAAAGCTTGGAACCTCGTTCAAGTTTGGGTAGCTATCCTTGGAGTTTTCACCAAAGTGGTGGATGAAAGCCAGTGAAGGCAGGTCGGAATTTAAAACAAATCGCTACCCCGTTCTCCCATTTTAATCGATTAACTTGTTAAAAAATTACATTGGACGGCTGGAACCCTGGTTCGAGTTTGGAAATTGCCCTTTGAGTTTTCTACCAAGTGAACCTGGATGATATCTAGTGCATGCTGTTTCGGAGATTCAAATCAGCTCGGTAACCGCTTCTCATGTTTAAATCGAAGTTAACTTGTAAAAAAATACATTGGACACTAGCTCGGAACCCTCGTTCGAGTTCGGATGTGCTTTCCCTTGAATTTTCTACCAAGTGCAAGTGGATGAAAGCCAGTTGAGAGGCAGTCGGAGCTAAAAAACAGCTCGAACTAACCCTTCTCGCGTTTTAATCGAGTTAACTTGTAAAAACTTACATTGGACAGGTCGGAAACCCTTTGTCGTAGTTCGAGTTCGGCCTATCTTTCTTATCCCAATTTTTCTACTAAGTGCAACTGGATAAATCCAGTGAGTGCAGTTCGGAGCTTCAAACAAGCTCGGACTAACCCTTCTCGCGTTTTAATCGAGGTAACGTGTAAAAAATTACATTGAGAAAAGACTGGAAACCAGTTCGAGTCTCGGCTAGCTTTCCTATCAGTTTTTCTACCAAGTGCAACTGGATTTTTAAACCAAATGAAGCAGTTCGTAGCTTCAACCCAGTTCGGCTAACCCTTTCTCGCGTTTTACTGAGTGACTTGTAAAAAAATCACATTGACAAAGCTTGAAGCCTCGTCCAAGTTAGGGTAGTATCCCTTGGATTTTCTACCAAATGCCGTTGGATTAAGCCAGTGAAGGAGTTCGGCGTTTAAAACCAGCTCGGGAACCCGTTCTCGCATTTTAATCGAGTAACTTGTAAAAAAATTACATGAACGGGCTCGGAACCCCGTTCGAGTTCGGCAAAACGTTCCCTTGGATTTTTCACAAGTGAACTTGGATTATATTTAGGAATGCAGTTCGGAGCTTCAAATCAAAAGCTCGGCCAACGCTCTCCTCCAGTTTAATCGAGTAAAATATAAAAAATTACACTGGACAAGCTCGGACCCCTCGTTCGAGTCGCGTGCTTTCCCTGGATTTTCTACCAGTGCAAGGGATGGAAAGCCATGAAGGCAGTTCGAAGCTTAAAATAGCTCGGCTAACCCCTTCTCGCGTTTTAATCTGAGTCAACTTGTAAAAAATTCATTGGACAGGCTCGGAACCCTCGTTCGAGTTCGACTATCTTTCTTAATTGATTTTCTACTAAGTGCAACGGATTAAAGCCAGTGAATGCAGTTCGGAGATTTCAAACAAGCTCAGGTAAACCCTTCATCGCGTTTAATAGAGTAACTTGTAAAAAATTATATTCGACAAGCTCGGAACCCTCGTTTCTCGGGGGGGGGGGTTTTGGGGGGGGGTTTTTGTGGGGGGGGGGGGGGGGGGGGGGTGTTTTTTTTGGGGGGGGGGGGTTTCCTGGGGGGGGGGGGGGGGGGCGGGGGGGGGGGGGTCTTTTCTTTGGGGTTCCGGGGGGGGGGGGGGGGGGGGGGGGGGGGGGGGGGGTCGGGCTAGCTGTCCTATCGATTTTCTACAAGTACAAACTGATTAAAACCACGTGAAGGCAGTCGGAGCTTCACTAGCTCGGCTAACCCTTCTCGCGTTTTAATCGAGTTAACTTTTAAAAATATATTGGACAAGCTCGGAACCTGTTCGGTTTGGCTAGCGTTCCTATCGATGTTTCTACCAAAAGTCAACAGGATTAAAGTAGCGAAGGCAGTTCGGAGCTTCAAAACCGTTCGGCTAACCTTTCTCACGTTTTAATCGAGTTACTCTAAAAAATTTACATTGGACAAGTTGGGAACCCGTGTTAAGTTGAGTAGCTATCCCTTGGAGTTCTTACCAAATGGAGTTGGATAAAACCAGTGAAGCAGTGAGGTGTTTAAAACCAACGCGGCTAACCCGTTCTCGCATTTTAATCGGGTAACTTGTAAAAAAATACATGGACGGGTCGGAACCCTCGTTGAGTTCGGACTAACTTTCCCTTGGATTTCTACCAAGTGAACCTGGATTATACTAGTTGAATGAAGTTCGGAGCTCAAATCAGATCGGCTAACCGTTCTCGTGTTTAATCGAGTTAACTGTAAAAAAATCACATGGACAAGCTCGGAACCCTCGTGTTTTTTTTGAGTTCGCTTGCTTTCCCTTGGATTTTTCATACCAAGTGAAACTGGATTAAGCCAGTGAAGGCAGTTTCAGAGCTCAAAACAGATTGGCTAAACCGTTCTCCGTTTAATGGGTTAACTTGTTAAAAATTAAATTGGCGGGCTCGGGAACCCTCATTGAGTTCGGTAACTCCCTTGGATTTTCTAACAAGTGAACGATATATCTAGTGATGCAGTTCGGCTTCAAATCAGCTCGGCTAACCGCTTCTCGTGTTTAATCAGTTAAACTTGTAAAAAATCACATTGGACAAGCTCGGAACCCTCGTTCGAGTTCGGCTGCGTCCCTTTTTTTGATTTTTTACCAAGTGCAATGGATAAAGTAAGTGAAGCAGTTAGAGCTTCAAAACAGCTTGGCTAACCCCTTCTCGCGTTTTAATCGAGTAACTTGCCAGAAAAATTACATTGGAGGCTCGGAACCCTCGTTTGAGTTCGGCTAGCTTTCCTATGTTTTTCTACCAAGTGCCAACTGGATTAAAGGCAAGGTCAAGGCAATTCAGAGCTTAAACCAGTTCGCCTAACCCCTCTCGCATTTTAATCGAGTGAAATTGTAAAAAATTATATGCGACAAGTTCGGACCCTCGTTCAAGTTTAGGTATCATCCTTAGAGTTTTCTACCAAATGACAGTTGGATTAAAGCCAGTGAAGGCAGTTCGGTGTTTAAAACCAAATCGGCTAACCAGTTTTAGCATTTTAATCGGGTAACTATAAAAAATTGCTTTGGACAAGTTGGAACCCTCGTTTGAGTTCGGCTTGCTTTCCCTTGGATTTCTACAAGTGCAAACTGAATGAAAGCCAGTGAAGGCAGTCGAGATTCAAAACAGCTCGTCTAACCCTTCTCGCGTTTATCGATGTTAACTTGTAAAAACTTACATGGACAGGCTTGTAACCCTCGTTCGAGTTCGGCTATCTTTCTTATCGAATTTTTTACTAAGTGCAACTGGATTAAAGCCAGTGAACAAATGCAGTTCGGAGTTCAAACAAGCTGCAGTTAACCTTTCTCGCGTTTAATCGAGTTAACTTGTAAAAAATTATATTCGACAAGCTCGGGTAACCCTCGTTCGGTTCGGCTAGCTTTCCTATCGATTTTCTACCAAGTTACAAACTGGTATTAAAACCAGGGAAGGAAGTCGGCGCTTCAAACTAGCTCGGCTAACCCCTTCTCGCGTTTTAATAGAGTTAACTTTTAAAAATTATATTGGACAAAAAAGCTCGGAAACCCCCGTTCGAGTTTGGCTACTTCCATCGATTTTTTTACCAAGTGCAAACAGGATTAAAGAAGCGAAGGAGGTCGGAGCTTCAAACCAGTTCGGTAACCTTTATCACGTTTTAATCGATTAAACTTTTAAAAAATACATTGGACAAGCTTGCGAACCTTGTTCCAAGTTTGGGTAGCTATCCCTTGAGTTTCTACCAAATGTAGTTGGATTAAAACAGTGAAGCCGTTCGGTGTTTACAACCAACTCGGCTAACCGTTCTGCATTTTATTCGGGTTACCTTGTTAAAAAAATTACATGGACGGGCTCGGACCCTCGTTTGAGTGCGGGCTAACTTTCCCTTGGATTTTTCTACAAGTGACCTGGATTATATATAGTGATGCAGTTCGGACTTCAACTCAGCTCGGCTAACCGCGCTCGTGTTTAATCGAGTTAACTTGTAAAAATCAATTGGACAAGCTCGGAAAACCTCGTTCGAGTTCGGCTTGCTTTTCCTGGATTTTCTACCAAGTGCAACTGGATTAAGCCAGTGAAGCAGGTCAGAGCTTCAAAACAGCTTGGCTAACCCGTTCTCAGTAATGGGTAACTTGTAAAAAAATTACATGGACGGGATCGGGAACCCTCATTGAGTCGTGCTAACCTCCCTTGGATTTTCTACCAAGGGAACCTGGATTATATCTAGTGAATGCAGTTCGGAGCTTCAAATCAGCTCGGCTAACCGCTTCTCGTGTTTTATCGAGTAACTTGTAAAAAATCACATTGGACAAGCTCGGAACCTCGTTCGAGTTCGGCTTGCCTGTCCCTTGGATATGTCTACCAAGGCAACTGGATTAAGTCAGTGAAGGCAGTCGAGCTTCAAAACAGCTTGGTAACCCTTCTCGCGTTTAATCGAGTTAACTTGCAAAAAATTACATTGGACAGGCTCGGAACCCTCGTTTGAGTTCGGCTAGCTTTCCTATTGATTTTTCTACCAAGTGCAACTGGATTAAAGCAAGTCAAGGCAATTCAGAGCTTCAAACCAGTTCGCCTAACCCCTTCTCGCATTTTAATCGAGTTAACTTGTAAAAAATTATATTCGACAAGCTCGGAACCCTCGTTCAAGTTTAGGTATCTATCCCTTAGAGTTTTCTACCAAATGCAGTTGGATTAAAGCCAGTGAAGGCAGTTCGGTGTTTAAAACCAACTCGGCTAACCCGTTTTCGCATTTTAATCGGGTTAACTTATAAAAAATTGCTTTGGACAAGCTCGGAACCCTCGTTTGAGTTCGGCTTGCTTTCCCTTGGATTTTTCTACCAAGTGCAACTGAATGAAAGCCAGTGAAGGCAGTTCGGAGCTTCAAAACAGCTCGTCTAACCCCTTCTCGCGTTTTAATCGAGTTAACTTGTAAAAACTTACATTGGACAGGCTTGTAACCCTCGTTCGAGTTCGGCTATCTTTCTTATCGATTTTTCTACTAAGTGCAACTGGATATTATTAAGCATTGAAATGCAGTCGAAGTTTTCAAAACAAGATCAGTTAACCCTTCTCGCGTTTTAATCGAGTTTCGTTAACTTGTAAAAAATTATATTCGACAAGCCGGAACCTCGTCGAGTTCGGCTAGCTTTCCTATCGATTTTTCTACCAAGTACAACTGGATTAAAACCAGTGAAGGCAGTTCGGAGCTTCAAACTAGCTCGGCTAACCCCTTCTCGCGTTTTAATCGAGTTAACTTTTAAAAATTATATTGGACAAGCTCGGAACCCTCGTTCGAGTTTGGCTAGCTTTCCTATCGATTTTTCTACCAAGTGCAACAGGATTAAAGTAAGCGAAGGCAGTTCGGAGCTTCAAACCAGTTCGGCTAACCCTTTCTCACGTTTTAATCGAGTTAACTTTTAAAAAATTACATTGGACAAGCTTGGAACCCTTGTTCAAGTTTGGGTAGCTATCCCTTGGAGTTTTCTACCAAATGTAGTTGGATTAAAACCAGTGAAGGCAGTTCGGTGTTTAAAACCAACTCGGCTAACCCGTTCTCGATTTAATCGGCGTTAACTTGTAAAAAAATTACATTGGACGGGCTCGGAACCCGCGTTTGAGGTCGCTAACTTTCCCTTGGATTTTTTACCAAGTGAACCGGGATTAATCTAGTGAAGCAGTTCGGAGCTTCAAATAGCTCGTAACCGCTTCTGTGTTGTATCGAGTTAACTTGCTAAAAAATCACATTGGACAAGCTAGGAACCCTCGTTCGTAGTTCGGCTTGCTTTCCCTTGGATTTTTCTACCAAGTGCAATGGATTATTAAAGCAGTGAAGGCATGTTCAGAGCTTCAAAAAAGCTTGGCCTACAACCCGTTCTCACGTTTAATCGGAGTTAAAACTTGTGAAAAAAATTACATTGCGGGCTAGGAACCCTCATTTGAGTTCGGCTTAACTTTCCCTTGGATTTTTCTACCAAGTGAACCTGGTATTATATCTAGTGAAGCAGTTCGGAGCTTCAAATCAGCTCGGCTAAACGTTCTCGTGGTTTTTAATCGAGTTAACTTGTAAAAAATCAATTGGACAAGCTCGAAAAACCCTCGTGTTGAGTCGGCTTGCTGTCCCTTGGATTTTCTAACAAGTGCAACTGGATTAAAGTCAGTGAAGGCAGTTGTATAGAGGTCAAAACAGCTTCGGCTAACCCCTTCTCGCGTTTTAATCGAGTTAAATTGCAAAAAAATACAATTGGAACACAGGCTGAACCCTCGTTTGAGTCGGCTAGCTTTCCTATTGATTTTTCTACCAAGTGCAACTGGATTATTAAAGCAAGTCAAGGCAATTCAGAGCTTCAACCCAGTCGCCTAACCCCTTCTCGCATTTTAATCGAGTAACTTGTAAAAAATTTATTCGACAATGCTCGAACCTGTTCAAGTTTAGGTATCATCCCTTAGATGTTTTCTACCCCAAATGCAGTTGGATTAAAGCCAGAGTGAAGGCAGGTTCGGTGTTTAAAACCAACTCCGGCTAACCCGTTTTCGCATTTTAATCGGGTTAACTTATAAAAAATTGCTTTGGACAAGTCGGAACCCCTCGTTGAGTGGCTTCGCTTTCCCTTGGATTTTCTACCAAGTGCAACTGAATGAAAGCCAGTTTTTGAGTTTTGAAGGCAGGTTCGGAGCTTCAAAAAGATCCGTTCTAACCCTTCTCGCGTTTTAATCGAAGTTAACTTGTAAAAACGTACAATTGGACAGGGCTGGGTAACCCTCGTTCGCGTTCGGCTTGCTGTCCCTTGGATTTTCTAACCAAGTGCAACTGGATTAAGCCAGTGAGTGCAGTTCGTACTTCAACAGCTCGGCTAACCCCTTCTCGCGTTTTAATCGAGTTAACTTTAAAAATACATTGGACAAGCTCGGAACCCTCTTTCGAGTTCGGCCTAGCTTCCTATCGATTTTCCTACTAGTTGCCACTGGATTAAAGCAAGCGAAGGCAGTTCAGAGCTTCAACCAATTCGGCTAACCCCTGCTCTCATTTAATCGAGTTAACTTTGTAAAATTATATCGATAGCTCTGGAACCCTCGTTCGAGTTCGGCTGCTTTACTATTGATTTTTCTACCAAGTGCAACTGTATTAGCCAGTGAACTATTCGGATCTTAAACTAGCTCGGCTAACCCCTTCTCGCGGTTTAATCGATTTACTTGTAAAAATACATTGGACACGCTTGGGAAACCTCGTTCGGTTCGGCTAGCTTTCCTCTCGATTTTCACCAAGTGCCACTGGATTAAAGCAGTGAAGGCAGTTCGGAGCTTCAACCAGTTCGCTGACCCTTTCCTCGTGTTTTAATCGGTGAACTTGTAAAAAATCACATTGGACAAGCTTTGAGCCCTCGTTCAAGTTTGGGTATCTATCCCTTGGAGTTTTCTACCAAATGCAGTTGGATTAAAGCCAGTGAAGGCAGTTCGGTGTTTAAAACCAACTCGGCTAACCCGTTCTCGCATTTTAATCGGGTTAACTTGTAAAAAATTGCTTTGGACAAGCTCGGACCCTCGTTCCGAGTTCGGCTTGCTTTCCCTTGGATTTTTTCTACCAAGTGCAACTGACGGAAAGCAATAACAAAAAAAAAAAAAAAAAAAAAAGGGCATTCGAGCCTTCAAAATACTCGTCTAACCCCTTCTCGTGTTTTAATCGAGTTAACTGTAAAAACTTACATTGGACAGGCGGAACCCTTGTTCGAGTTTGGCTATCTTTCTTATCGATTTTTTCTACTAAGTGCAACTGGATTAAAGCCATGAGTGCCAGTTCGGAGCTTCAAACAAGCTCGGCTAACCCCTTCTCGCGTTTTAATCGTATGGTTAAATTGTAAAAATTACATTGGACTAGCTCGGAACCCTCGTTCGAGATCGGCTAGCTTTCCTATCGATGTTTCTACCAAGTGCAACTGGAATTAAAGCAAGCGCAAGGCAGTAGTTGGCAGCTTCAAACCAGTTCAGCCTAACCCCTTCGCCCATTTTAAATCGAGTTAACTTGTTAAAAAATTATACTTTTCGGACAGCTCGGAACCCTCGTTGAGTTCGGCTTAGCTGTCCTACGATTTTGATGCCAAGTGAACTGGAATTAAAGCAAGAGTCTTGAACAAAAAAAAAATCCAGGTTCGGAGAGCTTTAAACCAGTTCGGCTAACCCTTTCTCGCGGTTAATCGAGTGAAAACTTGTAAAAAATTACATTGGAAAGCTGGGAGGGAAAACATAGGTTCGCGTGCGGGGCAAGCTTCCTTATCGATTTTTCTACCAAGATGCAACTGGATTAAAAGCAAGTGAAGGCAGTTCGGAGCTTCAAACCAGTTAGGCTAACCCTTTCTCGTGTTTTAATCGAGTGAACTTGTAAAAAATCACATTGGACAAGCTTTGAGCCCTCGTTCAAGTTTGGGTAGCTATCCCTTGGATTTTTCTACCAAATGCAGTTGGATTAAAGCCAGTGAAGGCAGTTCGGTGTTTACAACGAGCTCGGCTAACCCGTTCTCGCATTTTAATCGAGTTAACTTGTAAAAAATTACATTGGACAGGCTCGGAACCCTCGTTCGAGTTCGGCTAAACTTTCCCTTGGATTTTTCTACCAAGTGAAACTGAATGTATATTTAGTTGAATGCAGTTCGGAGCTTCAAATCGCTCGGCTTAACGCTTCTCGCGTTTAACGAGTAAAATATAAAAAATAATTGGAAGCTCGGAACCCTCGTTCGAGTTTGACTGCTTTCCCTAGATTTTTCTACCAAGTGCAAGATGGAAGAAAGCCAGGTGAAGACAGTTCGGAGCTTAGAAATAAGCTCGGCTAACCCCTTCTCGCGTTTTAATCGAGTTAACTGCAGAAATTACATTGGACAGGCTCGGAACCCTCGTTCGAGTTCAGCCTCTTCTTTCTATCGATTTTTCTACTAAGTGCAAATGGATTAAAGCAGTGAATGCAGTTCGGCGCATCAAACAAGCTAGTAACCCCTTCTCGCGTTTTAATGCGAGTTAACTTGTAAGAAATTACATTGGACAGGCTCGGAACCCGTTCGAGTTCAGCTATCTTTCTTATCGATTTCTACTAAGTGCAACTGGATTAAAGCCAGTGAAGGCAGTTCGGAGCTTCAAACAGCTCAGTTAACCCTTTCTCGCGTTTTAATCGAGTTAACTTGTAAAAAAATTTATTCGACAAGCTCGGAACCGTCGTTCGAGTTCGGCTAGCTTTCCTATCGATTTTTCTATCAAGTATAATTGGATTAAAACCAGTGAAGGCAGTTCGGCGGTTCAAAAAATAGCTCGGCTAACCCCTTCTCGCTTTTTAATCGAGTTACCTTTTAACAAATACATTGGACAGCTCAGAACCTCGTTCGAGCTTGACTAGCTTTCCTATCGATTTTTTTACCAATTGTAATGGATTAAATCAAGTGAAGGCAGTTCGGAGCTTCAAAGAAGTTCAGCTAACCTTCTCGCGTTTTAATCGGCAGTTACTTGTACAAACTTACATTGGCAAGCTCGGAACCCTCGTTCGAGTTCGGTAGCTTTCCTATCGATTTTCTACCAAGTGGCAACTGGATTAAAGCAAGTGAAAGCATTCGGAAGCTTCAAAACGTTCGGCTATCTTTTCTCGCGTTTTTAATCGCTTTAACTTGTAAAAAATTCAGGAAAGCTTGAACCCTGTTCAAGTTTGGGTAGTTATCCTTGGAGTTTTCCTACCAATGGCAGGTTGGATTAAAGCAGTGAAGGCAGTTCGGGGTGTTTAAAACCAACTCGGCTACCCGTTTCGCCCATTTTAATCGAGTTAAACTGTAAAAAATCACTTGGACAAGCTTTGAGCCACTCGGTCAGTTTGGTAACTATCCTTGATTTGTTCTACCAATGCTTTGGATTAAAGCCAGTGAAGGCAGGTCGGTTTACAACGAGCTCGCTAACCCGTTCTCGGCATTTTTAATCGATTAACTCGTAAGAAATTACATTGGACGGGCTCGGACCCTCGTTCGAGTTCGGCCAAACTTTCCCTTGGATTTTTCTACAAGTGAAACTTTGGATTATATTTTAGTGAATGCCGTTCGGAGCTTCAAATCAGCTCGGCTAACTGCTTCTCGCGCTTTAATCGAGTAAAATTATAAAAAATTACATTGGACAAGCTCGAACCCTCGTTGAGTTCGCTTGCTTCCCTTGGATTTTTCTACCAAGTGCAAGTGGATGAAAGCCATGAAACATTCGGAGCTTAAATAACAGCTTCGCTAACCCCTTCCGCATTTTAATCGAGTTAACTTGTAAGAAATTACATTGGACAGGCTCGGAACCCTCATTCGAGTTCGGCTATCTCTCTTATCGATTTCTACTAAGTACAACTGGATTAAATCCAGTGAAGGCATTCGGAGCTTCAAACTACTCGGTTAACCCCTTCTCGCATTTTAATTGAGTGAATTTGAGAAATTACATTGGACAAGCTCGGACCCTCGTTCTAGTTCGGCTAGCTTTCCTATCGTTTTTTTCTACCAAGTGCACTGGATTAAAGCCAGTGAAGGCAGTTCGGAGCTTCCAAATGCTGGTAATCCCTTCTCGCGTTTTAATCGAGTAACTTGTAAAAAATTACATTGGATAATCCTCGGAACCTTGTTCGAGATCGGCTAGCTTCCTATCGATTTTTTCTAAACAAGGTGCAACTGGATTAAGCAAGCGAAGGCAGTTCGGAGCTTCAACCGTTCAGCTAACCCCTTCTTCCCCTTTTAATCGAGTTAACTTGGTAAAAGTATATTCGACAAGCTCGGAAACTCCTCGTCGAGTTCGCTAGCTTTCCGATCAATTAAAAATAAATCGATTTTTCTGCCAAGTGCAACTGGATTAAAGCAAGTGAAGGCAGTTCGGAGCTTTAAAACCAGTTCGGCTACCCTTTGCTCGCGTTTTAATCAGTTAACTGTAAAAAATTACAATTGGAACAAGCTTGGAACCCTCGTTCCAAGTTTGGTAGCTTCCCTAGATTTTTCTACCAATACAGTTGGATAAAGCCCAGTGAAGGCTTTCGGAGCTTTAAACTAGCTCGGCTAACCCCTTCTCGCATTTTAATCGAGTTAACTTGTAAAAATTCATGGACAAGCTTTGAACCCTCGTTCTAGTTTGGCTATCTTCCTATCCGATTTTTCTACCAGTACAACTAGCATTAAAGCAAGTGAAGCAGTCGGGCTTCAAACCATTCGGCTAACCCTTTCTGCCGTTTTAATCGAGTTAACTTGTCAAAATTACATTGGGACAGCTTGGAACCCTCCGTTCACGTTTTGGTATATTATCCCTTGGATATTCTACCAATGAGTTGGATTAAAGCAGTGAGGCAGTTCGGATTTTAAAACCCCTCGCGAACCAGTTCTCGCATTTTAATCGAGTTAACTCTGTAAAAAATTACATTGACGTGCTGCGGAACCCTCGTTCGCGTTCGGCTACTTTTTCTTGGATTTTTCTACCAAGTGAACTGGAATTATATCTAGTAAATGCAGTTCGGAGCTTCAAAACAGCTCGGCTATCCCCTTCTCGCGTTTTAATCGCGTTAACTTGCAAAAAATTACATTGGACAGGCTCAGAACCCTCGTTCGAGTTTGGCTATCTTTCTTATCGATTTTTTTACTAAGTGCAACTAGATTAAAGCCAGTGAATGCCAGTTCGGAGCTTCAAACCAGTTCAGCTAACCCTTTCTCGCGTTTTACTCGAGTTAACTTGTAAAACTTATATTCGACAAGCGTGGAAACCCTCTTTCGAGTTCGGCTTAGCTTTCTATCGCTTTTTCTAACTAAGTACAACTGGATTAAAAACTCGTGAAGGCATTTCGAGCTTCCAACTAGCTCGGCTAACCCCTTCTCGCGTTTAAATCAGTTAACTTGTAAAAATTACATTGGACAATCTCTTAACCCTCGTTCGAGTTCGGCTAGCTTTCCTATCGTTTTTCTAACCAAGTGGCAACTGGGTAATCAAGTGAAAGCAGTTCGGAGCGTCAAAACCAGTTTCGGTTTCGGCTAACCCTTTCCTTCCGCGTTTTAATCGAGTAACTTGTAAAAAATTCATTGACAAGCTTGAACCCGCGTTCCCAAGTTTGGGTAGCTATTCCTTGGATTTTTCTACCAAATGTAGTTTTGGATTAAAGCCGTGAAGGTAGTTCGGACTTGAAAACCAACTCGGCTAACACACTCGCCTCCTCGTCGGGTTAATGCCAAAAGATTGATGTCGCCAATATCAAGATCACCAATTCATTACAAAATGAAAGGCATCTTGATCGCCGTTATTGATGTCGCCAATATCAAGATCGCCAATTCATTACAAAATGAAAGGCATCTTGATCGCCTTTATTGATGTCGCCAATATCAAGATCGCCAATTATTACAAATGAAAGGTATCTTGATCGCCGTATTGATGTCTCGCCAATATCAAGAATCGCCAATCATTAAAATGACTTGTATCTGATCGCCGTATTGATGTCCCCAATATCTAGATCCGCCAATTCATTACAAAATGACTGGCATCTTGATCTCCGTTATTGAGGTGCCAATATTATTTCACCAATGAGTTTTTTCACACCAAACTCATAATCACCATTAACGCTAAATATATAACCGAAAAACAACATGGAAACGGAGTTAAAGATTTTTCATTCAATGAATAAAAATTACATCTAAAAAAAAAAAAAAATTACACCTCAGGGCAGTATCTTAATTCCACCCCCTCGTTCTCCGCCCATTTTTTTTTTTCCTTTTCTTTCTTCTGCCTCAAGCATTTACCTCCCCAGCAAGCGATTTCGTCTTGGCTTTCGGCCCAACAGATCTTGATCGACTCACGGTGCTTCATGATCGATAGCAGGTCGGGATGATGCAGCGAAGTTGCACTTGCGAAGTCAAAAACCCCTCGCCAATATTTGGAAGCAAATCTTCAACTGTCACCGACGAACTCCACGAGGATTTGAACTCTCCCCGCGGACCTCCTTGGCTTTAATCCAAGGCTTCCCTAGCTCGTTCACCAACACTCCTACACTCCTGAACCTCTTCTCGAGCTTGTCGACCAAAGCGAATCTCGGTCGCCCTTCGTCTTAGCTACTCGTCTTTGCTTGCTGCTTGCAAGCACGAGACTCGGCAATTGTTGTTCCACAGTTCAGCAGCACCTTAATGAAGGCAGCAACCTCAGTTTTCACACCCATGGAAGTACTCGCCCCTCTTGAAAGAGATCCGCCTGCTCCCCAGCCTCCCCTGCACGGACAACCAAAGACGAACCGAGCACCACCAACGCCTGCTATAAGAAAGGAAACACTTTTTAACAATCCAGAGCAAACTAAATTCTGTTGCCCAGATAAATCACCCTAGAGGGGGTGAATAGGGTTGTTGGCAACACTTTGGCTTTTAATAAAAATTAATCCGAATTAATAGTTTAGAATGATTAAGAAGCAATCTAATGCAAAGATATAAATTAAGCACAATAATAAGAGGTAGGGAAGAGAGATTCAAAATCGGCGATTTTATAGTGTTGGGTCGACCTGACCTACCATCATCCACTGCCCCAAAGCACACTACTTACTTGAGATTTCAATCCACTAATCCAAACTCCTTGCGGTGAGTCAAACCTTTACACGTAAGAGCACACCACTCTTTTCACAAAGGTGTAAAATCCCCTTCACAACCTCACAAGGGTCCCCACCCTCAAGGGTCACACCAGCCAACCCCTTGATACAATCGACTATTGATAGGATTTGAGATTTTTTTTTCCCCCCCCCCTCTCACAATATAATTCTCCTTTTTGAGAAGGATTACAAAATGAAGCTGTTCAAATGATATCTCTCACTATAAACTCTTGTATGAATCAACTTGAAAGGCCCAAAGGAAATTTGAAAGAAGTATGCTATGAGTTCCAAACTGTTTTTTCTCACTTGAGGGTCTTAATAATGAAAGGTAAGGATATGTATTTATAGGCCTTAGCATAGCAAGAATATAACCGTTGGAAGAAATTTGAAAATTTGGCTAGCCATTTTCAACTTTGAATCACATTTTCAAAGTCAGAATTGTTGCTATCCCAAATTTTTAAAAGTTTGCAACTACATTTAAACCAATGTTTCAAAGTTGCAACACTTTTCAAAGTCAGAAATTTGTTGGCTAACTAACTTTTCAAACTTGGAATCAAATTTTCAAAGTCAGAAATGTTGCTAACCAATTTTTTTAAACTTGGAATCAATTTTCAAAGTCAGAAATTGTTGGTCTATCCATATTTTTCAAATTTGGAATCAAATTTTCAAAGTCAGAAATTGTTGCTAGCCCTATTTTTCAAACTTGAAATCAAATTTTCAAAATCAAAAATTATTCCTAGCCCATTTTTTAAAATTGTAATTAGATTTTCAAGATAAGAAAAGAATTATTGCGAGCACATTTTTAAAGAATTTTAAATTTAATGCATTTTTTTTTTATTCTTAAAATGCATGAAGGAATATTTAAGGTCATTTTAGAGCCTCAAGAATTAACCATTACCAGAGCTTTAACAAATAACCCTATGAAGTTTTCATTCTGGAGATCTTCAGTGCTTGAAGTCTTCTTTCTTTGCGTCCAAATATCTTCGATTATTTTTGCTCCTTGAGAATATGTGCTTGAATATTTTCTTGGCAACTATCCGCCTTGAATTAATACATTAGAGCAATAAGATAGGAATTTTGTTTAGCATCAAAATATTTGCAACATAATAATCGGTGTACGGTATAGGCTAACAAATTCGTGGAAATTGAAAGCTCCCCCCAAATACCTGACTGATCATTGGACGAGCTCTTCGTCGCTTGATCCAATGTGAGCTTCTCCACTTTCTCCTTGTCTCGTTGGGGGAATCGACCCCCCGCCAGTCAACTTCTCGCCACAGACGAGCCTGGCCCAAATGAAGCCGTGGGGCCCAGAATAGTACCGAGATTGGCATAAGGAAGAAGAACCTTACCCCAGGCCAGGAGATGCGGGCGACTGTAGTGGTCTGCTTTTTGCTTGATGAGGTGCCTTCTTCTTGCCTTCTCGGCCCACTGTCATTCCTTTTCCCTTCGAGCCGTCATCGCCTTCCCCTTTTTGCTGGCGGCTGGTGATCTCTCTCCGTCCCGCTTCTGCCAATCACGACTCCTTTTGCGGAACGGGAGTCCCTGAACGTCCGTCCTTCGACTTCCCGAGCCGTCTCGGCCGACTTCTTGAAGCTAACCCTCTTCGACATAGCTGCACAACGATGTTACAATTAGACAAGGAACAGTAATCATATCGCCTAGAAAAGAAAGGAGTCATACCATCCGATTCCAAGCTTTACGGTAGGCTCGAATCCGAACAAGATTTCCGATGAAGGATTCGAGGCTCGAGCTCGGAGCATATCTTAAACGTCAGTATAGGATCCAGAACCTTTCCGTTCGCCCCCGACCACCTCAAACGGTTCAGGTTGGGGATATGAGTACAACCTCCTCGTTCTGTCCTGATGGATCCTAGAGACAGTCACACATTGAATCTCCTCGGGAGGGCTTTCTCGCTGAGCTTGTTCATTAAACAATGGGGATTTGGGACTCACCACATCGCTCAAGGAGCTCGGTGGGTCTTTTCGCTCGGAAGATTATCGCCCACCGTCCCGTCCCCGACGTCCTAGAACCAGGGGAGAAAATACTCGGCGATACGATCTCGAGTCCAATAGCACGGGACGGAGAAGCGTCCCGTCTTCTCGACCGCAAAAAATCTCTCTTCACAAACTTTCGGTCATCTCCATAAAGTCGAGGTGGATTCATTGGCATAGTGCTTTGTCTTAAAAAAGAATAATAAATGTTAGCCCACCCAGCATTCATAAGTATAGAAGAATAGAAAGAGAAGAGCGAACCGACCTGGAATTCCCACTCCACGTCCTCGGAAACCGCTGAGGGCGTCCCTCCCGAGACTTTCCTTAAGGAATCTCCCCATTCGTCGCCGGAGAGAAGAAAAACTTTGCTCTTCCACCCCTTAACCTGACTGGGTATCCTCCGAGCAAAGCCTTCTTATTTCTCGCTTGAAGTAGTATGGCCATCATTGATCGATTAGGATGCTATTGAGGCCTCACTAATAAATCCTTAAAACCTGGAAAGGGAAATGGAGTATTTGTATACCCGCCCAAGCCATAGAGCGAAGCAATGCTTCTCCAAGCGTTGGGAACGAGCTGGGCCGGGCAGATATTATAGAAGGAGGATTAAACTATATGGTGAGGTGGAGTGAAGGGAGAACGAAGGCCAGCCAGGAACGCGGCCTCGTTAAAATGATTACCTCGCCTAGGCAGAGAAGAAGTTATGGTCTCCCCTTCTTTCGGGAAGCCTCAACCGCACTTCGGAGGAAAAAGAAATAAGTTTTATTAAGAGCATTAGCTCTTTCTAAAGTCATAATATTATGCTTCTCCTCCCGAGGATGGATGACCGGTCAAAGGCATTCACATAGGGGTGAACCCTCCATCAGCGACGATGGAGATTTTACTTAACTCGTAAGCCAATATGGGGCAAACTACTCCTTAAAATGGTCAGGGATATCCCGAAAGTAAAGAAGAGAGGGAGACCAATTCTGCCGATATAGTACGTCGGAATTACGGGACATAAACTACGAGAACGATAACTCTAAAGTCAAGAGGGAAAAGTACTTACTGAAAGTTAGAAGACGTTGGGCGATCACGAGCTAGGGCGAGGAGGATGGAATAGATGCGCGAGAAATAGTTTGTCACAACAATAGCAAGAAAGGTGCTAATGAAGAGGGGGACCCCATATATATAGGAAACACTGAGGGTTTAGATCCATTATTAAATGCAATGATTACTGTCAAGGCGCCGTTCCGTCTACCGAGGTAATAATTGTGTCTCCTGGCCAAAAGCTTCATAATGCGCCACTCAGGCCATGGTATTTAATCCCACTCCGTTGGTTCCGCCAAGAGCATCATTTAAAAATGCCACCGGCCATTCGTGCCGCTTGCTCGCCATCAATGCTATAGCCCACGTGTTTCATGGTAGATACACGTGCCGCTGTTTGGAGATGACCCAACATTGTAACCAATTACTCGTAAATCCCTCAATCCTCCTCGCCCATTTGAGTAGGGTGTTCTTGATACTTGGGAATGTGGGATAAAATTCTCTACCGACAGGGGGGTACGTCGGCCCCTAAGCACCATCACAGAACTGGTCGCCCCGGCCCCTTTCTGAATGGTTGCTTATCTCTGAATCCTCTTGATCGAGGAACACAAGTCCAACGTTCAAGCATGGAACCTGCCAAGCTCATCTCCACTAAGCTCGCCCAGAGCCAAAGTGCTGTCTCTCCTCGCCATTGGGCAAGGATAGGATCGTCACCAGATTCCATCTATACCACCATCGCGAGATTTTCGCCTCCACGACACCAAACAATTACGGGATACTCTCTAGATGGCAATCTTCTTCCCAATTATGTCTCCTACATCTCTGAGATATCTTTCAATACTTAATCCTTCTGAGGATCTCGCCGTGAACATGGGCACGGCACATTACTCAGTCTATAAAACAGGCCGCACCCCCATGATACAAAGGTACGAAAAAGATACCCTACAACTCTCCTCCGAGCTCTTTTACCTACTGTCATTGCCTTGGTCTGATCTCCACACCGAAGGGGTTTTGAGCGGCCTCGCCCCAGCTGTTTACTTTTGTTTTATGCAGGTCACCCTTAAAGTATCCAAGGCCCAGTACCGAGGAGACAGAGCAATATTGACTGTTGGTTGCTCTCCCAGATTTTTACCACAACAGAAACCTAATGAAATAAGACAGTTTGGCAAATATTATTAACAAGACCCATCAAATGATGAGATGCAAATTAGGGATACTTCAGAATGAGATAATCTTTACTCAACTTAGTGTAGGCTCCGGACCCTAATAATGGTGTGGGGCCCAGGTGAGTAGGAACTATTAGACCAAGTACATCGCCATGGAGAGCACCGACTTTGTTTGTCCAGAAGAAGAACGGATCTTTAAGATTGTATCGATTACCGGTAGCTTATCAGTATTACGATTAAGAATTTGAATCTGCTTCCGAGGATCGATTGCACCATAATCACCTAACCTTTCGTGGGAGCCATGAGATGCTTCGGCGAACTTGTCTCCTGACCCTTCCAGTCCTGATATAGTATCCGTAAGAGCCTTACTTGGCTTCCACATTAGAGCGAGCAACCACTGTATATTTCTTACCCTTCTAGGATAGAAAAGGCAAAAGCTAGTAGTAGAGCTAGAGCTTTCATTACTGAAAAGAAAAGTAGAGATCAGCCATCTGCTAGCATTGTGTCCGCTTATGAGGATCGATGATTTGATTGACCAACTGAGGGGTTCTCAATGTTCTCGAAGGGTATCATAAGTGGCAAGTCAATGAGAAAGACATTCGGAAGACTTCGTTTCCAAGTACTGAATTTTTTTTCGATATTTTATGAAATTTTCTTAGCACAAACTGTGGATTTGGAAATAACTATGTTATAAAATGATGTGGTGTCTCTTCGTGTCTGCCTTTATTGGTTAGTGGGTGGGTCTTCTGAGGGAGGTGAAAGTCTGTCCGAAAAAATGTAAGGTGGGGTGGTGGGGTTGCGGTTCTGTTTGGGTTTGTTGGATCCAGACCGCTTGCGGTCTGGGTGTGCTGGTGTGTGGGGTGATTTGTTTTGTTCATGGTGTTGGTTGGGGTTTTTGTGTTGAGTGAGTCGGTAGTGGCACCTGTTTGGCGGAAGGAGATGGTCTTGATTTGGACATCGCCTTAGATTTCTTCTCTCCTTTCTCCCCTTCTCATTTGTTTGGCTCCGTTGTCATTTTTGTCTCTCCCCGATTTTTTTCTTCTCTCGTACTCCAAACCATCTACGGCTGAAATGATCTTTTATCTTTTTGTACCCCGGTCGTGTCCACGCGTGCCATGCTCGTGTGTGGGGTTTGTAGTTAAGGGATACTTTGTTTTGCCCTCATGCTGTGGGAAGAAAGACGCGGTGAGAGACCGTCGCAAGACTCTCTCTCTCTGCTTAACAATCGAATTGGGGAAGAAGAACCGGGGAGGATAATTGATTTGGGTAAATTACACTGACCTCCCCGACGGTTGATAGGTCAATATCAAAGAAATCTTGACGTTTAAAAAATTATAATTACCACCCCTGAAGTTTAAACTTGTAATAATTCCCTCAATTTAACCCAAAAAAATTTATAATTATATATTAATATGTTAAATTTATTTTTACTTGATGTTGATTTATTTATTTATTTATTTGGCTTTCGCGAAATCAGTACCAAGAATCGGGTACCACTTTCTCTTGTGGAGTAACCTGAATGTTTTTGATAGAATTTAAACTATTTTATACATTTTCTTTGGTTTATTAATTTATAATTACTAATTAGAGAGAAATGCTAAGATGACGCATTGGGGTGCCACATTTGAATTTCTGCCGAAGAGAGGACATAGCAGTAAGGTGTTGTTGTGTACAAGAGGAAATCAAAAGAAAAATGGAAGAGATGTGTTTGAATTATATTTAATATGTAAAGGAAAAAATTTGATTGAATCATCTACATATTATTAATATAATTTTATCTATTGAAACGAGGATAGGGCACAGGAACAAGGAAGGAAGGAAGGGGGGGGAATTGGGGGTCGTTTAACGCTGATCCCCGCATAGCCAACGTCTACAAATCCCTTTGCCCCAAAACACATCCAACACCAAGTACACAGCCACCAT
>CM018903.1:15531277-15543856 GCA_009663005.1 Actinidia chinensis
TTAATTTGAAAAGGATTGATAGATTAGTTAAAAAAGGTCCTTTTATCTTTTTTGACTATTCAACTCTTACTTGCTTATACATCATTTGTAGAAGAAAAAATGATTAAAAGGCCTTTTTTAGCAAATGGCAATAGATCCAAAGGTGTATTAGAGTTAATTTATACAGATTTGTGTGGACCCCTAAATGTTAGGGCCAGAAGATTTTTTGAGTATTTCATTACTTTTATTGATGATTACTCAAGGTATGTTTATATTTATCTTTGCATTATAAAGTTTCGAGGCATTTTTGAAAAAGTTAAAGAATTTGGGCTTTTGGAAAGAAAAAAGTGGTGAAATTAAATAAGAACATAAAGTACTTCGATTTGATCGAGGTGCGAATACCTCTCTCGTGAGTTTGATATATTATTAGAGAATGAGATTTATCTCAGTTGTCACAACTACGTATGCCACAATAATGGTGTGGCATAAGTAAAAAATCGAACTCTTTTTGATTGAATGAGTCTAGATAGTTATTCTGATTTACCAAAATTCATATGGTGATATACTTTAGAAACTTTGTTTAATATTTTAAATTCAGTTCCACTAGTCTATTCAAACACTCTTCGTATAGTTGTGGATTGGTCCCAGTCATAATGGAAAATTAAAAAGTTGGATAATAAATCAAATTTGTTATTTTGTAGATAATATCCTAACGGAACTAAGGCTAGTTGTTGTATGATCCAAAGAATATATAATATTAGTGAGCACTAATATTGTTTTACTAGAGGACGATTATTAATGGACCGGAAAAAAAAAGACCTAAATCCATATTTAATATTAGGGAGTTGTCTGATACTCCCAGAAAGCTATTAGAAAGAAGTGCTAATCCAATGAAGGATGTTCTAGACATCACTCCTTCATCACCTTTAGATACACGAGAGTCACGTCGTATTGGGATGATTGTTAATGCCCTAACTAATTCATGTTCTTAGGAGAGGCTATCTCGTTATGAACTTGAATTTAAAAATCCAGTAGCTACAACACGGCTATTTCCTGATAAGATTCAGAAAATTGGCAAGTGTTATGAAAATTAAGATGGAGTCTATTTCTTTTATCTATCGTGAAATGTTAAGTTGCTTGTCATGTTAACCATTGCTTGTAAGTGAGTCTTATAGAGGAAAAAAGGCTCCTGATTGGTTGATAAGACTTTTAAAAACTAGATTATTGGGCCAAATGGATTTACTCAAAAAGAAGGAATTGATTCTGAGAAATATTTTCACCAATCTCCATGCTTAAGTCTCTTCGCGTTCTCTGTCCATTGCGGAACATTTTGACTATGAAATTTGGCAAATGAATGTCACACTGCATTTTTGAATGACAATCTGAGGATGACATCTATATGATAAGCAGGACGGTTTCATATCTAAGGGCCAAGAGCATATGAGGTTATGCATAGTGCATAGGTCATTTAGGACTTCAGCAAGACTCCCGAAAGTTGAAACATTTCATTTTGATCAGCGATCAAAGCTTTGGTTTTAACCACGAACAAATAAGAATGAACCATGGATATAAGAAGTGCGAGTAATTGCATGGTGATGTTTTTAATTTATACATAGATGATATTCTATCATGAATGATGTAGGGGCGTTATCTACTGTAAAAATCTGCTTGGAAAATCATTTCTAATATGAGGACTTGGAGAAGTGATGGGACTGCATAATGGTAGTCCAAGCATGTTAAAACTGACCTAAATTAGCCTTAGATTAGTTTCAATATGTTTTTTTTATCATATATTGCCGCTTAAGCGTTTTTGAGTTAGTGTTAGGGTTTATGTTGTTAAAGGCAAAGCATTGAAGCCATAAAAGTACACCAGATATGAAGAAACGAAGGTTCAAAAATTAATGAACGTTCGAACGCCAAGCAAAAGAGAAATCAGAGTTCGAAACGGCTGTGAAGAAATCGAGGAATGTTGTGAAGGAACGTTTCGAACGCCTTCCCAAGAAGAATATTGGGTTCGAACGCAAAAGGGAGAAAAATTGATGAATACCGTCGAAGCTCTTTTTGCCTACAGTTCGAAAAGTGCGAGAGTTGAATTAGAGAGTTCGAACGCTCTTGGCCTACAGTTCGAAAAAATGGAGAATGAAAGTTTGGTTTTGCCTAGCGTTCGAACGATCCATGGAAGAAGGATTAGGAGTTCGAATGCAAGAAGAAAAAGCAGAAGAATTGTACTAAGCGTTCGAAACTTAAATTAAGAAGGAGTTGGCGTTCGAACGACAAGGCAAATCCTGGAAGATTAATAATCTTTTAGGAATCGATCTGGAAGTGCCTATATATATCTCTTTATATCTTTTGACAAAGGGACGTCATTTTTAGGGTTTTTCTCAGACCTATAAGTTAGTTTCAAGGTTCTTCATTATTTCTTGTAAAGTTTTCACATAAAGTCTTGTTTGTTTTAATTAAATTAAAAGTTTTAGTCATTCAATCATTGTTTTTCAGTTACTTGTATCGATTTAATTATCTGTTCTATTTTCTATTGTTTTATATCGTTAGACTAGTCATTAAATAGAATGCATTCAATATTTAGATATTCGTGTTACCCTAGCATGAGTGGCCTAGTTTTCTTTACTTGAAATCAATTGTGAAAGTCAACGGGGGAAAATCAAGGAGAACAATGGAGTAATTTATTTTCATTGTTAGATCTTTCTGAATTTTTATTCTTCGTCTTTACTAATCTAAATACTTTCGAAAACTTGGAGTCATATTAGGTTCGGATAAACACTAATGTTATTCGGATCGATGATGCACTACCATGATTACAACACCAGATTTAACTATTTCGCAAAACTTGGAGTCCTATTATGTTGAATAACATTTTTGTGATGCGAATCGATGATGCACTCCTTTGATCCTACAACAGATTATTTAGAGGTAAAGTAAGTAGATGTTTGGTTTTAAAAGTTCTTTTCCGAATCCAGACTCAGATAGTCGAAGGATTTGAGTTATAATATGCTCTCATTGGGATTCCGAGAAACTCGTTGACTAGATCAATCGATTCTGAGTTCCTTTCACTTTACTATTAATCTGTTTTTTTTTATTTCTTCATAAATCTATTTAATTTTAGTTCAAACGTCATCAAAAATCCAAAATCATTCCTTTTTATTTTTAATTTTTGACAGCATAAGTAGACTTTATTTAGTATTGCATGTAGTGTTTTGGTCATCTTGTTTGTCACCTTGGCACTGTTCCTTGTGGGATCGATTACTCGTACTCGAGTTTTATACTACTCTCTTACCCGTCACACTTGCGGTTAAAGAATTCACTTCTGGGAGCGAATCAAGTTTTTGGCGGCCGTTGCCGGAGAAGATTCTTTCGCACAAGGGGACCGCAAGAGCGTGCTAGAACACAACCTCAGTCCTTGCTAATTTTAGTGGATTGCTTCACCACCATCTACTACAAGGAAATCTACGCCAAGGCCATCTTGTTAACCTGTTCCACTCTTTTTTTGTGTTAGTTTTTAGTAATATTGTTTTTTTATTTTTTTTATTGGTCTAGGCATCAGTTAAGATAGGAGGCGGATCTAGAGGTGAATAGGCTCTGTGCTATTTTTTTATCGGTGGTTTTGTTTGCATGTGGAGAATTGGTGGTTCCGCTGGAGTGATTGATTACTTGTTTGAATCTGTGATATAACTGTGAGATTGTGTGGATCGGTTGGTTTAAAATACTTGCTTACGTGTGCATTGATTTGTATGTCCTCTACTTTAGGGATCATACAAACCGTTTAGTCCGAGTGACCCACTGCGTAATTTACCACTAGGATATTTGAACTCCATCACCCACAAGTCTATCCGATGACATACCACGTTTTCTGGATTAACATTGAACCCATCCACATTTGATCATCACGAACAAGATCCTAGGGGACTGTTTAGGTGGGCACAAAATGGGGAACACGGATTGTTTTGGGGTTTTTATTTTGTGTTGAAGTATTGTGTTTATGGGGGGGGTGTAGGTGGTGGATAGTAAAGGTGGGGGGATGAAAGAAGGGGGTTAAGGGGAGTGTGTATTGGTAGGATGATGTTATGAAGGGTGGGAGTGATAGGGTTAAAGGGAATTGGTGAATATGGGGGATCGTTTTTTTGACTACGTATGGGGTGGAGCGTGGGAAAGGTTGAATTGATGTAATGGGGGGGGTTGCCGTTGTTGGGGAGCAGTGTATTTCGTAGAAGTGGGGTGGGGGAGCGGGGGGATGCATAGGGGTTGGGTCGAAATTCTGGGTGAGGACTTAGGTAGACAGCAGTGATTTAATTTAGAAGAGGCCGGGGGAGATGAGGAGGTCAGTGGGTTGACTTGGTCGGAAGTGCAAATCGGGGAAAGCAAGATGAAGGTCGTGTGAAGTATTTTGTTGGGGGTATATGGGGGGGGAGAGAATGACTACCAATGGAGTCGGTTTTGGGGATAGGCGGGTAAGGGGGGGGACAAGCGGGCCGAAAATTTGGTTATTGTTAAGAATAATGTTATATGTGATGCTTTTTGTTTCAAGGTATTGGAAATTGACGAGAGTTACGAGGGAAAATTTCTCTTCTCCTTTGTGCTACTCCTCTCGTGTGGATTATATGAGTAATGTCGGGGGAAGTCGAAGCCAAACCGTACATAGTGATTACATGAATCCCGCAAGGCAAAACACCTTCTCTGCTATAGTCCTTCTCGACCATACCACGTTAAAATCTCAGATCGGGAATGCTACAAGCTTTGTCCACATTTTAACGGCTGTGAGTCCTGAGAGCCCTTACACCATTTAAAGAACTTTGAGGATGCATGTTCGATCTTTCAAACAATTCATGTCCTAGGGAGGTCTTACTTCTAAAACTTTTCCCATTCACTCTAAGGAAAAGCAAAATCTGGTTTAAAACTCTTTGAGAACCTAGGTCCCATTTTACTCATGGAATGCAAGAGAGGGAGTTCTTAAAAAAAAAGATTCCTGAAGAATCGTACTGAGGCACTACGTCCGTGCCATCTCGCATTTTGTGCCAAAAAGTGGTGAGAGTTTCTTCCAAGCTGGGAGAGATTCAAGGATTTACTAATGCATGCCCTCACCATATTTTCCTCCCTGGCATCCAATCAATATCTTTTATCATCATTGTCTGAAAAATTGAAGATGTTTGTCGATCCATGTGTGCGGGAAGTTTTCGCGACAAGATCCTGAGCAAGCATTTGATATTTTGATTACCCTAGCTATTTGTCAAGTGATTGGGAAGTGCACAAACCGTTCAAATTTGATAAAAATCTTCCCTTTCCACACAGCATGTAGGTGTTAAATATAAATTGGGGATTGAAGTGAAGTTCATGCGAAACCCCTTTCCCCCAAAAAAACGCACTTTTCGGAACAAGTGGAGGCTTTACACATGCTAAGCCACTACAAGTCTTACAAATGATCCTTCAAGTATGTGTGTATTGTGTGATACACTACGCGACTTCACTGATGTGTTCCGTTGGTACCGGGGGAAAAGAAGCCGTGGACAGTTTAATGTGGTAGGTCTTTTCAAGGAATGGGGGTAATCCTTATTCCAATACGTATACCCTGGTTGGAGAATCACCCTAACTTTGGGTGCGACCAGAGGGCACCAGAATATGCAAAATTTTTCTCAAATGCCCAAAATTTTCAATCCCAACACACCATACCAGGCAACCACATTCATACCCTACACAAATGTAGCACCACAATCACAACCTTGCCTATTCTGCTCCACAAGCGCCACCACCTGTCCACAACATGCACATAGTCAACCTCCATCGAGGAATGAGGATATAACCGCACGAAAGTCCACAAATCTTGAGCAATCATTCAATAATTTCGAGAAACTATGGGAGAAAGTGGAATTCTATACTTGAGAGTCTCGTATTTCACAACAAATGCAAGGGCGATTTCCCGCCCAACCTCACAAAAATCCTAAGCCTGTCAAATTGCATTGAGGAAACACATGAGTAAGTCCAGCCATCACGACTCTCTAGAAGTGGTAAGGAAATTGATAAAACAATTGCAACCAAGAGATAGTAATTCAAGGTGGGGAGAAGTCTAAGATATTCAAGTGGGGAAAGTCTAAGGATGTTAGGTGGTGAGAGTGAGAGACAAAGCTAGAGGATGAAGGAAGAAAGTAAGGGAAAGAACATGAGCATGATTCTGAACCGGTCTAAACAAAGTGCCTAATGAATTACTGTTGAGGATTGAGACATGCCACCTTCCCACAAAGATTGGCAAAAGTGAGTAAGCAAACTTAAACTCGGAAATTTATGATGTTTTCAAACAAGTTCGAATCAGTATTCCGATGTTAGAGCTATTAAACAGATTCCTCTTATGTCAAATTTTTAAAGGATTGTGTACTGTCAAAAGGAATTTGGCATGTAAAAGATACGCAATGAATGAATGAGAGTCAGAGTGCGATTCTAACAATGCAAGACCTGGCGAGATAAGACCCCGGTTGTCCACTATTTCGTGCATCATAGGGGGTTGTAAGATTGATCGAGCACTTTTCGATGTAGGTTCTAGCGTGAATTTATTGTCGTATTCTTTAGAACAAAGACCTAGGTTTAGGAGAACTGAAACCACGCGTTTACGCTTGAGTTGGCTGATCGTTCTTTAAGGTTTCCGAGGGGTATCATTGAGATATTCTTATTCAAGTCGATACTGTGTACTCCCCGGTAGATTTCATAGTTTGGATACTCAACCTTTGATTGTGAGTCATCTAAACGTCATATCCTGTTATCTAAGGTATGACCATTTCCTACCACGGCGAATGCTTGTTATTCCTTGTCAGGCATGGATAACTTAAGCTTTCATTTGGTAATATGACGTTGGACGAACTACATTTTCACTGTGGGTAAACAAATGAAGCGAAGTAGACCAAATTGAGGAAATAAATGTCATTGAGACCATCATTCAAGAGCATGTGGATCGTGATTTTTTCATGGAAGATTCGATTAGAGAGCTCTCATTTTGAGTGAGCCCAATGACCAATTGGACTCTGAAAGTGTAAGTTTTCAGGGATGCATCCATTGTCAGTGAGAGAGTGAGTCTGTTTTGTCATGTTGGGTCATTGGGAAACCCCACTTTTGAACCTCTTGACCAAGTTGTTGTTAAACCGTTTCATCTGAAGTAAAACCACCAATTCCGGAAAGAAAACCTCTGCCATCCTACCTTAGGGAGTATCTTTTCTTGAAAAGGTGATTCTACCCTGTTGTGTCATATCCTCATAGCCTAACTGAAGTCAAGAGGAATCTTTTGTTGTAATACTTAAGGGTCATAAGAAGTCTTAGGATGGACCATAGCGAATCTCTTCACGGTATTATCCCTCATGTGCACTCATGTATTTACTTGGAAGAGGAGCTAAACCTTTTGCGTCAAATGCAAAGGCGTTTAAATCCCAATATGAAAGAGGCTGTCGCGTAGAAGTGCTGAAACTTCTGGATGCGTATACCCAATTTTTGATTCTAAGGGGTGAGCAACCAAGTTGTTCCTAAGAAGTCAGGGGTAAACAGTGTAAGAATGAGCATAATGAGCTAGTGCCACTAGGAGTCCAAACGGATGAGAATTATCATAGATTACCGGAAGTTGAATGCTGCGACTAGAAATACCATTTCCCCTTTCCCTTTTTGGATCAGTCCTTATAGCGTGTTACAGGCCTAGCATATTATTGTTTTTAGATGTCTCTGGGGTACAATCAGATTAGGTGGCTTTAAGGATCCAAGATAAACCACATTCACATGGTCCTTTTTGGCACTTATGCTTATGGAGATGCCTTTCGGTCATGCAATCAGCTGGCCACTTTTCAAAGATGCATGATTTCAATTTTTAGTGACTGGTTAAAAAGATTCTTGAGTATTCATGGACGATTTCCATGTTTATATGGGGATAACTTTTGATCATGTTTAGACATTTAAGTGTGTCCCTTGAGAGTGTGAATAACGTCACCTGGTTTTAAATTGGTAGAAGTGTCAACTTCATGGTAACGCAAGGGTTAGTTCTGGGCATCTTGTGTCTAGCAAAGATAGAGGTAGATAAAGCAAAAGTATAATTGATTCAACATCTACATAGTCCTAGTGTGTGGAAAGATATTATATCTTTTTAGGGCAGCTGGATTCTATCGTCGCTCATTGAGGGGTTTAGTGCGATCTCGAGACCAGTGTGTCACTTGCTTCATAGATGTTACCTTTTTGAGTGGACACCACACTGTCAGAGCTTGTGATAACTTAAGGGTTTCCACACTGCACAATTTTCGATCACCTGATTGGTCTTTACCATTTGAGCCTGATGTGTGATGCGAGTGTGATTGACTGCTAATTGGAGTCCAGCACTGTTAAACTGCCTAAATTAGCCTTAGATAGTTTAAATTATGTTTTTTTTTATCATATATTGCACTTTATAAGCGTTTTTGAGTTTCATTGTAGGTTTATGTTGTTAAAGGCGAAGAATTGAGCCATAAAAGGTACACCAGAGTATGAAGAAAAGAAGGTTCAAATTACATTGAACGTTCGAACGCCCAGCAAAAGGGAAATCAGAGTTCGAACGCTGTGAAGAAATCTGAGGAATGTTGTTAAGAACTTTCGAACTCCTTACCAAGAAGAATCTTGGCGTTCGAAACGCAAAGAGAAAAATTGATGCAATACCGTTCGAACGCTCTGCCTACAGTTCGAAAAAGTGCGAGAGTTGGGAATTAGAGAGTTTCGAACGCTCTTGCCTATAGTTCGAAAAATGCGAGACTGAAATTTGGTTTTTGCCTAAAGTTCGAACGATCCATGGAAGAAGGATTATTGAGTTCGAACGCTAAGAATAAAAAACCTAAGATTGTACTAAGCGTTCGACTATAAATTGAGAAGGAAGTTGGCGTTCGCACGCCAAGAACAGAATCCTGGGAAGATTCGTAATCTGTTTAGGACTCGAATTTTGGAAGTGCCTATATATATCCTTTATCTCTTTTGACAAAAGGACGTGACTTGTTTAGGGTTTTTTCTCAGCCTCTAAGTTTAGTTTTCAAGGTTCTTCATTATTTCTTGTAAGTTTTACCATTAAAGTCTTGTTTGTTTTTAATTAATTAAATAGTTTTTAGTCATTCAATCATTTTTTTTTTTCAGTTTTCGGGTACAATTTAATTATCTTGGTTTATATCTTTAGACTAGTCTTTAAATTAGAATGCTTCCATATTTAGATATTCGTTTCCCTAGCCATGAGTGGCTAGTGTTTTCTCTTTACGTGGAATCGATTTGTTAAAGTCCACGGGAATCAAGATGACAATGGAGTAATTTATTTTCACTGTTAGATTTTCTAGAATTTTTTATTCTTCCGTCTTTACTAATCTAAATACTTCGAAAACTTGGGAGTCCTATAGGTTCGATAAACAATCATGTTTATTCGGATCGAATGATGCACTACCATGATTACAACAACCAGATTTAATTATTTTCGAAACTTGGAGTCTATTATGTTTGAAATAACATTTTGTGATGCGAATCGTATGCACTCCTTTTGATCATAATAACAAATTTATTTAGAGGTAAAGTAATAAAATGTTTGGTTTTAAAAGTTAAATTTTCCGAATCCAAGACTCCAGAATTGTCGAAGGATTTGAGTTTAATTGCTCTCAATTGGGATTCCGAGAAACCGTTGACTGGATCAATCGTTCTGAGTTCCTTTTATTCCCAGTTAAATCTATTTTTTTTTATTTAGTTCTATTTAATTTAGTTCCAAACTCAATCAAAAATCTAAATTAATTCTTTTTATTTTTAATTTTTTAAGCATAAGTAACTTTAGTTAGGATTGCATTGTAGTGGTTTTGGTCATCTTGTTTTGTCACCTTGGCCACTGTTCCTTGTGGGATCGTACTTACTCGAGTTTTATTACTATCTTCGCGACCCATACACTTGAGGTAAAAAATTCACTTCTTGGAGCGAATCAGAAGCCAGCTACATTTAGGGATTAAGCTTTTGCGAGAGTCCGCAATAAAATGTTAGGTTTATCCCAGCTGCATATATGGACATACGATTTTTGTCAGTTTTCGGGAAAAATTGCATTACTCTATTAGGCGCGTGAAATTTTATAATTTAACATATTTTTTCCCCTTAATATTAGGTCTTTTTGTTACTTATTGTTGCCTAAATGTACTAATTATTCTTATATTTTTAATTTAGATTCAAATGAGGCGTTAAATGCAAAACGAGCTAATTGGGCGATTTTGACACTTTTTTGATATTGGCTTGTCATCTGAGTCATAACTCGCACATCGAGTTCCGATTGAGATGATTTAAGTACTAAGGGAACACTAAGAAAAGTCTCTACCTTTTATGTTTTGAGTTGAGAGATAACTAGTTGGATTAAGGTATAAATCGGGCTTGAAATTGATGCACCTAAACTGTTTGACGTTTTGGACGTTTATAGAATGCAATTCTAATGTCGGATTATTTGCGGAAGCTTGTAAAGTGTTGCAGGAATTTCCATCTCAAAACTCACTTTCTGATTATATTAGGACTTTATTTATTTTTAATATTTTTCTTAAGTTATGTTTAGATTGTTATTGTTATTTAAGATAATGTTAGAATATATTAGGAGATATTTTCGGTTCTAATAAGGTGTTGATAATTTGTTCTCTCTCTAACTTTTATTCACATGAAGAGAGATACATTTTTAGAGGGAGAAAGAAAATAGAGATTTAGAGGGGTAGATATAAAAAATACAATTTATTTTATTTTTAGTTGAGATTGAATTTTATTTATCTTTCTGAAGCTTCGTTTCGAGATTATCTACTGCGGATTCACGTCTACTATTCAATAAAGTTCTGGTTCTTTATTTATTTATTTTAGAACTATTTATTGTTTCAAGTTTAGATCTGTTCTTATTTTTATATTCTTGCAAAGTGGTTAGTATTTTTTATCATTTTTAATATTCAACCTATTTTAGTTATTTAATCATATTTTCCATCAACCTAAAATTTTTATTTTTTTTAAACATGTCTGGCTATATTTAGGGTTTAGGTGGGGTGAACTCCGAAAATTCCTCAAAAGATCTGAAATTTTGGTTTTATGTTAAGAAAAAAATCAATAGTTTTTGTGACATATTAGTTTTAGTTTCTCTGCATTTTGATTGTAGCCAAAAGATTTATTTTTCAAACTTCAATCAGGATTGTAAAAATTAGACGGGTTGCAAATCGATGTCATTCTAGAGCTCGTGTGAATGTTTATGATTAGGACTTGTGCTAGAATTGTTATGTTCGGTCTTAATTTTAAATTCACAATTTCTCATTAATTACACTTTAACCTCTCTCACCACAATTGTCAGATTTTTAACTATAACATTAGGTTAAATTGTGCGATTACTTTCATAACTTAATTAAAATTGATTTTCAATTATTAAATATTTCGATTAGGCCTACAATTCCTGTAGGCACCTAATTGAGACAAAATTGAGGAATTAAGGAGTTAGGTTGATGAATTGGAGGGATCTCTAGCCTGCCATTTTTAATTTTGTCAATTATAATTTTACCCAACACCTTTTTAAAATTATAATTTCTACCCACAATTTTTTAATCTTTCACCTGATATTCTAAGTTGTCTAATACGTCGCCAAAGCTCCCTGAGGATTCGATCTCAGTTTTTTGAGTTATTTGTTTCGTGACACGTTTTGTGATTAGACCCTATATTCACGCGAACAAATTGGCGTCATTGTCGGAAAGCACATAAGCTAATGGTTAGTAATGTAGGGTAGTTTTTTGAGTCTGTTATGCTTTCGAGCGCAATTGTATGAGTAATTCTTCATCTCGCCTTGTTCGAGTCATTATAGAGGACCCACCACTACTTTTGCTTGAGTACGAACTAGTGGCTCAAAACAACGCAAATGAATAGGCTAATGTGAATCATAATAATAACAACAATATGAACAATTAGGAGATAATCCAGGCTGGCGGTCATACAATGATGGATACTTGTGTCCTAATACTACGACTAGGGAATCTTCGATTCACGTGCCCGTACAGGCCTACGAATTTGAAATAAAATCAGCTATACTGGTAAATCTTCCTATATTCAGGGGTGTACGAAATGAGAACCCTTATATTCACATCAAATTGTTTGAGATAGTGAGTACGGTTCGGGTAGATGCTAACATTCGGACCGAATGGGTCAAACTACGGCTCTTTCTTCCTTGAAGGAACGAGCTAAGTAATGATTCAATATGTTGAGGCCCGGATCTATCCGAACTTGGATAGATCTACAAAATAAATTATATAAGAAATATTTCCCGATGTCCCATACAACCCAATTGAAATGAGCTATCACATTATTCGAGGGTCGTCCAAGCTAGTCTTTCCATAAAGTTTGGGAAAGATTCAACGAATGTGTCAATGTAATCCCTCATCATGGTTTTACAGTTAGTCAGTTAGTGCGTAGTTTTTACGAGGGACTCACGTCTGAGTAAAGACAATTCACTGAGGCATTAAGTAATGGTAGATTCCACAGTAAAACCCTTGAAGAGGCCTGGGCCTATTTCGATGAGTTGGCCGCCAACAACCAAACATGGGAGATGGATGGCACAACTAAGTCACGAGGCAATTGGGTAAG
>CM018903.1:15543956-15571456 GCA_009663005.1 Actinidia chinensis
TAAAAAAATGTTGTAATCTGTTCGGAACATTGAATGGACAGACTGTGTGCAGTGTTCTATAGCAAAAATCATGGCAAAACAAAGTAATAGAATAGATGTTCTAAAACAAGTCTCTTGAGATAATCCCTTTACATTCTCCCAATAGTCATGCAAGACTATTGAAGAGCCCAACCCATGTTATCGTTCTTTTCAAACAAACAATAAAAGAAGAAAACGTAGTATATGGAATTCTAATTGATGTTTCACAAAGGACAAATTGTTAATTGAAGCCTCAGAATAACAAAAGATTCCTTTTTCGATTTTTAAGAAATCGAGGAGGAATCAAACATCAAACTTCTTCTTGTAACTTCGTAAAACAGTTTCAACATGCAAGCGGCGAACTCCTAGTTCCTCTAGTTCCTCTATTTGGACCAACTTTCTCCTTTTTGAATGACTTATGATTCCATGGTGTAACTGGTCCTTTCAGGTCTGTTGTTTGTTTTAAAAAATTGAGTAACGGAACAAGGGATAGCCTTGAAGCTTAAAGCACGACGGCCTGATGTGACCTGTCACACCACAGTAATTACAAGTAGGAACAAACTTTTTCTTTTTTACTGTTTTAACCTTTTGACTATCAAACATTTGAGGATTTTGGGAGCATTAAAAGTTTAGTTTTAGAAAGCATACCTCCAATGTTTGTAGGTCTAACGAAAATGGTTTTACCTCCACTTGCAGATGTTGATGCATTCCCACGATAGCCAACCCCTGTGTGGTCACTTGCTATCCTCTAACCACCAAGAATATCCTCCAACAATTTAGAACCCGTGGAAACTTTTTGAATGTGACATTCGACTTATCCAATTCAGATTCAAGAAGAATTTAGATTCATGACTATCATAGAATTTTCAATTCAAACATAGTGCACAATTGTTTGGCATCACTCAATTCACAAGCAATTTTCTCTTTTTCCACAAGACAACACTTCAGTTATTCAGAACAAGTATGATTATCAGATTTCATTTGAATCAAATTCGCTTGAGCTTCAGAAAGCTCTTGCGCTATTTTCATGCATTCACTCTCCTCGTTCTTAAACTTAGCAGATAACTTTTCCATTCACTCTATTCAATCTCAAGCTCTCTTGTAGATCTTGTCATGTGCATCTTTCAAAGACATACTTACCATATTTATCACCACTTTCACTGTCCTCACTATCAGAGTCTGTAAAGTTTGAACGTTTTAGGAATTTTCAAAGCCAGATTTCGAAACGCTACCATGAGAGTGGATAGACACGGAAAAATCAACGAAATGTCCGTCATCTCCACCACTCTCACCTTCCTCATCAAGTGAGTCTTTAGACTCAATCACATCGTCAACTCCACGACTCTTACCTTCCTCATCAAGTGAGTCTTCAAACTCACGTCATCTCAGGTGGTGACAATAAAGGCCGTATTCTTCTTATTTTCGTTAGAACATTCTTAAGTAATGTGCCCATATCCTTTGCATTTATAGCATTGAACTCCTTAGATATGGATTTTTCCATTCTTCTTCTTACCACTCCTCTTAGACCTAGATTACTCAAGTCATTCCCCTTTTTATTTTGAAAAACATTGATTTTGGACTTTTTTCTAAAATCTTTTAAAAAAACCAGAAACATAGCCCTTTTGGATCAAATTCATCATCCTTATCCGAATTTGGTTGAATCTTGGTGATAGACAAGGCTACACCTTTAGGTTTTTGAGATTTTTATTGAAAATTAGACTGACAAAGACCATATTCAAATGTTTGGAGATTACCGGACCAACTCTTAAAGTTTAAGAGTATCGAGGTTCTCATGATCCTCAATGATCATGACCTTCGTGATAAAATCTTCGGTCAGTGATCTCTAAATTTTCTAAGCACTTTATCTTGGAGAATGACTTCACCTAGGTTATGACAAATAGTCACAATATTACTCGATTTGGTGTAAATTTACAAATGACTCATTCTCTTGCATGACAATTAAGCATGACAATTAATTCAAAATCAGTCACGAGCTTTCGAAGTTTTGACCTTTTAATCTTTTTGGTACCTTTGTGAGTAACACAGAGAATATCCCACACTCTTTAGCGGTTATCATAGGAAGAGATTCATATAAATTCATCCAGTGGGATACCATTATAGAGAGCGTTTAAGGCTTTTGTTCCACCCAACTTCATCAAGTTCAGATTTAGTCCCAACTGCTACAGGCTTGGGTGTGGAAACCCCTTCAATTACTGTGAACGAATAGTGTAACCATCCATCACAGTTGACCAAACACACTTATCAATAGATTTCAAAAAAATTCTTATTACGTTCTTTCTAGTACTGAAAATATTAGCCTAAAGCATGGGAAGACGAGCAATGGAAGAATCTTCTTTTGGAAAACCATAACTACGAATGACTCGTTGATTTTTAAATAAGAAATATTCGATCGAATCGCTATGATACCCAATTTGAAAATAATCTTAGTTGAGATTTAAACATTCACCTATATATATTTGATGAATCTACTAATTTTATCGCAATTAAATATGACACCAGATAGGACGCGAAAATAACCCCAAAGTAGGGGAAAATCACATGATCAAAGGAAATAAGGCACTATCAATAAAAGTAGCGGATACAATAGTTCTCACAATCCTATTGTGAACCCGTACACTCGGGTGTCAAAACTCGTTGTCGAATCTTGGAACGCTTTCATGAAACTATTATGTGCCTCGACTTCAAACCAATTAGGAGTCCACCGACCTTTAAACTGGGCTCTAAATTACATACAAAGGAGTTGACACTTCAAGTTTGATTGATTGTAAACCTTCAAGAGCTCATAAATACCCACCGGATACAATAGATCATATAATATAATCTTCAGTACAAAAACCTCTGGTTTATAGTTATTTAGAAACGACACTTCTAATTTAATGACATTGTTTTTTCGTTTATAACGAAATATTGAAATGCGTCTTCAGTCATCTAGTGGCTCGCAAGTTCAGTAGTGGGCGGGCAGGCGAGCTCCTCTTTTCCCGATTCTTCGCTCTGTTCTACAAAACGGCGGCGGCCCGACGGGAGCGAAGTCAATCAGTCGCCAGAGTTTGCGGTTCATTGCGGGGTAGGGCAAGCGAGCTTGTCCAAAACACTTTGATCCTTATAGTTTCAAAAAATTTCATAACTTTCACTTACTGTAAAGTTCACCCCAAAACTTCTTCAAATGATAACTATGGGTGCCGAATTCACCAAACTACCCACTCAAAATAACAGAAAAGGGAGAAATAAGATAAATACAAATTAAAATAGCTTGTCTCAACATAGTGACACATCCTACGAAAAATATTTTAGTCCTACAAGGTAATTAACGTCTTTTTAAATCAAATAACCAATTAATTAAAATAAATATAATACATAATATATTTAAAAGTGATGTGGCAGTGGGGCAAGTAATTATCTCTAGAAAAGATAAATTCCAACATTCTGGAACATATACAAAATAATATCCTTAGTATTTTGATGATTTTAAAAACTTTATATATAAGAACTAATTGAGATTGTTAGGAATTAGAATTTTTCTCATTAGGATTTGTCAATGGTGCCAAAATATTTGTTTCATGTATTTTCTTCTTATTTCCTTAAGTATTGTAGAAGAGCTTGGATTGTGATCCACCTTTTTTGTGCCAAACCATATTTCAAGATCGTTTGATGCATAATCTGCAAGATTCAAAATTTAAAAAGTTCTAAGGCTAAATCTGCACGATTTTAAAATTTTTAGAGCAGTGTTAAACTTGGAGGGGCTGCAGTGTGATGATATATAAATTGTAAGTTAGCTTTTCATTTTTATGAGTGCCTCCAAGATCATCTAGAGAGGAGAGAGAGATTTGGGTATTTGAGAGCCATGATGGACGATTCTTTGAGCTTGTTCTTTAATTGTACTCTATAGGCAAAATTAAATCATTTAATTTATGGAGAGTAAAGTCCTTTAATGGGATTCTAAGCATGAGCTCAAGACTTGTTAGTTTGGGGTTGTTTGGATGAGATCTAGTCGAGAAAAGGCCCACGTAGGTAGTGGTTTGAGAGGATTCAAAAAAAAAAATCTGCATCTGCTGATATGCGATTCACTATAGGATTGGAAGAAGTTTCTGTAATCCATATTCTTGATTAGTGCATTCTTCACTTTCGATTCCATGATTGTCCCTTACTTTGAGGATTTTTCACGTATATCTCAGGTATTAATTCCATTATTGCTTGATGGTATTGTATTTGATATAGTTAGTTAGCTTGTTGATTGGAAAACACCTGATTTTATAGATAGTTGAAGATTAGTTGCAAGCCTACAAGCACCAGTATTTAAAAATGCTTATAGAGTAGTAGTTACTTAGAGTAGTTGAGTTTCTTGTACTCATTTGGGCAAATTGTGTTGTAGTTTTTAAGATTTTTGATTGGTGTAAAAATCTCAAATAAATTATAAAATATATTATTTATTGATTGATTAAAGGGTACGGAGTCAAGAAAGGACAAAACAAATTGGGAATATTGATTACCAAAAAATTGAATTAGTAATATTAGTAATTACATCATTTTTGTTTTACTTTCCTTGGCAAATATTAATACCAAATGATGCCATTAGGGGGTTTTCAGAATCCAAAATTTGGTGCCAAGAAAAAAAAAAGAAAAAAAAAAAGTTAAAAAATCAACCGTTGGTTAGGGTTGGGATCCGCATAACATTTTCATTCTTTTCCTTTTCCCTTCACAATCTAGAAACAAACACATCATTAGAGCAACCAACTGGTATAGAATATAGAGGGAGAGATGGAACAATACGATGAATGAATCCAAAATGATTCGCCAGTTACTTTAACCTTCATTTGTTGACATTTACACCACACTAACTTTCATGAACAAAAAAATTCCAATTATTTCGTTCTTTGTATCTAGAGGACAGACAAAAATAGAAGCCAAAAGGAAAACATGACATTTTCAACAAAAATGATCTGTTGTATATTTTCGAGCATCAGCTTCAGTTCTTTGACGTATTGATTAAGCGACGCGAAAAACCCACAATCTTTCTGCTCTCACTATGAGAAGCCGAATGCTAAGCGATCTTGAGCATCTGCAAGGTTGTTCCGCAAGCTACGGTCAGCACTAGTCCTACGAACCAAACGAAGGACTAATCTCTGGAGCCCCATACAAAGGCTAGAGGTGAGTTTCAGATGAAACCCCTAGCAGCTCAATGAACGAAGGAAGTTCAAGCGGTGAATTGGAACACATTGTTAACCGGGTTTGCAAAGTGGGGTTTTCGAGTGAGGTTGTGCTTCTGGGACGTCGGTTCTTGAGCATGAAACAAAATGATAAGACAGGCATGTTCTTCCAATGTCTTTAATCAGTGAACCCCCCCCAATGCCCGAGCTTGACAAATGATACTATCCGTGGCGGCAACAAGAGGGGCCACACAAACGGAGCCTGGTGGGACGTGAGCCACGGTTGAGGTGCTGTTTGTGGACAGAGACATGGTGCAACACGTGCAGAACTCGTGATCACAACCTGAAACATGAGGCAAAGTAATCGCATTTGGTTTATTATGACTATAATACATGGAAAACAAGCGGATTTGCGGCAAACAATTATGGTGCGCATACCGTGGTCTATAAATATTCTATGTATTCAATTGTCCAGAACAATGAAAATGTATTAAAGACGATCAACAAATTATTCAAATTGAAAAATTATTTCACGACGGAAATAAAAATTTTAGTATGTAGGCAATATTGACACATCTATGCAAGGGAAAAGGACAACATTGTTCCGAATGGATGGATGTTGAGAACATGTATGAAGAGTGACTCTTAATATACATTAGACGGATTTCACACTACAAGGTTTTAACTTTTAAATGGGTATGAGGGCAAGCGGTGGTTGGTTTATATAGAGCTGAGATGATGTGGATGTGGGGGTGGTGGACTATTACGTTTTCTTCCTAAGCGATTGGGCATTACATGAGTTCATGGAGGACCCTTGAAGCAATTTCTCCCCCCCCAAAAATTGCGTATCAGAGTGATGTTTAGCGATCTAGGGGAAAGCTCTCGATGGAGCCGGAAAAGTCCAAGTGACTCGTGATGGGCAAGGTGGATGCGCATCTGCGGGACGGTGGCTCTCGATGGAGCGGTGAATAGGTTTTTTGGACTAGGTTCAGACACGGTGTTGAAGATTGAAGAAAGAGTATAATAATATTGATCAAGGATTTAAAGGGAGCTTTTTAATGATTAATTGTCGACGAACAAGGGAGAGATTTTGAGAACATGTGTGAAGAATAAGTCTTACATCGGATAAGTAGAAAAGAAGTTGGCTCTTAATATGCATTAGATGGACTCACAATTTACAAGGCATTAAGATTTTAAGTGGATATAAGTTCCAAACGGTGGATTTGGCTGAGGGTGATGCGGATGTGCGAACCTAATGATTTCTCCCTAACTGATGGGCTTCAAGTGAGCGCACAAGCAGACCCTTGAAGCGGATTCTCCCGTAAACAAATGGTATCAAAGCTAGGATTAGTGATCTAGGGTGGACTCTCGATACGAAAAAACTCTCCTGGCCGCAGCAACAATTTCATGGGCTTGGAAGAAGAAAATCAATGGGCGGGAAAAATCTAAGGGTTGACTCCAGATGGAACAAGGGGTGTAAGTCGGCTGCAACGTGACTCTTGATGGAGCGGTGAATAGGCTCAGTTTGGACACGGTGGTGGAAAGATAATAATCTAGAATAAAGGGATTCAAGGGGAGCTTGAATGATCAGATTGGTCGATTGATTGAACGCAAGGGGGAGATGGCCAAATGCATGATTTACACATGAGGGGCAGATTGCTGTTGAAAAGCTGTGTAAAGAGTAAAAGAATAAGTCTATATCGGGATAAGTAGAAAATGAGTTGGATCTCAATATACATGGATGGACCACACTTAAAGTTTTTAAGTGGGATGAGTTTCAAACGATGTATATTGGGCAAGGAGGAAATGTGGATGCGAACCTATACCAATTTCTCACGCCAGATTGGGGCCTTACGTGAATGCGCGTTTGACCCTTGAAGCGGATCTCCCCCAACAATGGATTTATGTATTTATGTTCCACACTGAGTAGGGAAATTGCATACGATGAGAAAAAAGAAAGAGTACTAGTCTGATTCAGAGGAAGAATAGGTTGCTAAAAAACCCAAAAAAAAGCAAAGATGATATGTCTTGTAGAATTAATATTATGCGTTGTGTAGGGCTATTGGTTACATTTACAGGACTCAAAAATATTGTGTGAACAATTCATGATATTGATTTTGGGGGGAAACAGAAAAAAGTCATATCTGGTCATTCACGAGATACTCACACAAAAGTTGCAGATACCAGAATCTCGCCAAATAATTGGGGAGAAAAAAGCAGAAATCTAGCTATTGAATAAATATTGAGCTTGCTGACAGTTATTTTTCGGTTAATTTCAGTTTGACTTTTATTCTTTAGAACGTCTGAGGTGGTGGACAGAAACATCTTGATCATTATCACGTCATCAGTTTGTGATATCAAGAAGAACTCACCCTACAGATCCCAACTGTCAATTGAAACTTTCTCCAAGCTGTTGATTCAGGAACAAAAATACATATGATCTTTTGTTGTTCTCTAAACAAATCCATTATCAAAAGCAAACTTTTGAGTAATATGAAGCATGGAACACTATGTTAGTTGCAGGGAGGATTCAGCGCATTGGACACCAGATGGCGCTTTTAGACATGCAGGGGACGTGTTGGACGTCATATCCTATATTTTATGACCAAATTTTGGGATACGTTCGGAACAGAATGTAACAGGTGTGTCGTCTCCGGAATTCAGGACAGGTTAGAGCAATACTTCTGTACTAAACCACGTGAAAGTGAGTTGTCTGTACGCATTGACAAGAAGCAATCCACACATAGCTGTAAAAGCTAACATAGGTTTGAGTTTGATCATGCAAATACAATCTATGTGTAAGCAATACATGATAGACAAGCAGCTAAATCACACTTTATTTGGAACCTACCCACAAATTATTAAAATATAAGCTCAACATCAACATAGACTCACACATGTTAACAGTTAGTGGCATTGAACTGATTATCTTGCCTCTACATACAGGATCCAAGATTTTGTCACTAACTACTTAGAAACACAAATAGAATTATTATGTGCTAGATGCAACTTTAAAGGAAAATGTACCTTTTTCCGGCTACCGTTGCACTTCTTTCCAACAAACAACACAAGGGTATTACATATGCAGGATGCGATTCACTGACTCCTCCATCCACATTTCTGCAAAAAAAACCAAAGCAAACCAATTGTTATCTAACTAGTTCCTTCCATTACTAAACCCCCTGGGGTCAAGTTTTCCTAGAAATAAGAAGGAAACAAAAAGTAAGCCAGCAAAAAGGAGCAGATAAAAGAATAAATTATTTGATTCCTCGAAGGCCGTGTGATAAGAATGCCAGCATTTAATCGCTGAATATGCAACTGAGTATGACATTTCAGCAGCACAGTTTTGGGCGGTCCTTCAAAACATTACTTGTTAGTGTCATCCATAACCAAAACAACGAATGAGGTAGGTTGCAGCAGAACAGAAAAAGGTTAAACTTGAAACCAGGATATGATAACTGAAAAACTTCAAAATTATCAATTTTTCATTATCAATTTAAAAACACGAAGACTTGAAAAGGATTGATTTAACATATAAACAAAAAGCTAAAATTTATTGGATTTGACAGAGTAACATCACTGTGAGTCATATGTAACACCGCCCGAACTCCCACGTGGTTTTGCGCGGGCATCGAGCGTCTCACTCTGATTTTTCCTTCGTAAAACTTTTTCTTTAAACATTTTTTTTTTCTTTTAAAAAACTTTTCATGTGCGGAAGCGAAACATATAAATTTATTTTTGAAGTCACATTAAAAACTAAATTAATTCATTTCATTTGAAACATGCCCATGACGGTAGAGAGACTGTACCTGTCTTAACATTATACATACTTCGATACAGTACATATTCAAAAGCTATCGGACTTCTAATCCAGACTATACTACATAAATTCGTTGTTCTTATTACATAACATGATTCTACTTTTTACTCCACTTGCTTTCCTTTTTCACCTGAACTTTGTCAAGAAACAATATTGCTAAGCACATTGTATTAGCGTATAAACATAAGTCTCTAACATAGGTTTTATCATACATATCAAAACATAAAAATATCATGGTAGATGCATATAACATAAATAGCGGAGCAAGATAAAACATTTAATATTTCGCAATAACTTGTTCAAAATTCATGCTTGTACTTGTATTTTGACTATCGCCGAGTCAAATAATCTTGAAACATACATTATGCACTATGGGCCTCCAGTCCTACGCCGTTTGGACACCAGCTTTTTTCCTGGCTTTTGGCTTAAATAAGCAAAAAGCCAATAGTAGAGTGGCTTTTTGTTTTATGTTTTGGCTTTTTTGCTTAGTTTTTTGGTAAACTATAACCCCAAAAGCAAAAAAATCAAAATTTTTAACCTTTTGGTAGCAAGGCTTTAAAAAAGCTTGGCCTTTTAAGCACATTACAACAGAGCCTTAGTCGGGTTTGGATAACGTGATTTCAACACACCCTTGAGTCGGGCAGTGCGGCCGGTCCCTTCCCGAAAGGTAGAAACATGATGGTATATAGGATTATCATACAAAAAATCTTTTCAAAAAGATTCATATCTATCCATGGATTTGATTTGCATAGCATAAACATAATTCATGCATATATTCCTAACATAAAAAAAGTTAATTTACTCTACTTTTAGAGATTAAGGTACTACCCTTGCTGCCTTGGGTATTGTGTAAGCTCGTTCGTCGTGTTCCTTAGGCTAGTCAGATCGAATTCCTATACATTCATATGTTGGACATAATTACGATTAATATCTTTACTTAAGTATTTATAATGGACTAAGTTTATTTTCAAGTACTAGGCTACCATACATGTTTGGTTATTTAAAAAATTAATTTTGTAACGTCTAACTAGTTGCAAATTTTTAACTGGCTGAACTGGAAAATTAAGAGTTTTAATGTTCTGTTCGACTGCAAGTCTGTTTTGGGGCCATTTAAAATTAGAATTTGAAAGTATTCTGTTATATAAACTGTAGGTATTTGAAATAGATATTATTTTTTTTTTTTTTATAGGATAATTGAATCAACTAAAAATGTGTTGTATGAAGAAGTTATGGCGAAAATACCGACGTGGGTTTGGAATAATATTCTAACGTAACGCAGTTTTTTTTTACTCGAACTTCCCAAGTCATTTGGAGCCATTTAAACTTAGAATTTGAAAATATTATTTTACAAACTTGTAGGTATTAAAATAGGCTATTTAGGACACTTAAAGCAACTAAAAATGTTTTCGTATGCTGAAGTTATGGCTAAAATACCGACAGTGGGTTCGAAATAAAAAAGTAACTTAATCAGTTTTTATCGTATTTCAAGTATGTTTTCAACCCTTTAACCTTGAAAAACTGGAAAAATGTATTTCAGAAAACTTGTAGATATTTAAATTATCGTCGTATGCAAATTGAATCAAATCAAAACGGATATCGTATGAAAGAGGTTGTGTCCAAAATACTACTACTGATCCGGTGAGTAAACATTCAATACTTTCAATGCATACGAAATTTGATTCCAGAAAAGATTTCACATGATAAAATTTTTGGGATATTCTTGACAGATTATTTTACACTAAATATGAGTTGCTATATAGATGTAAACATATCAGAATTTAGTAAGGAAGTGGAGCAAGAATTGGAATTTACCTCATAAATTTTGTTCCTTTCAATTAGCTGATTTCTCTCTTCTGTTCCTTCTCTCCTCTCTCGTTCTCAGCTACTCTCTCTCTCTCACTTAACAATCAACACCCACAAAAGTATATATTGAATATATATAAATAAATATATATTTTAATTTTATTTTATATTTTTTTTCTTTTCTTTTTCCTTTCGTTTGGTAGACATCATAAATGATATTTTATTATTATTTTTTCTTTTTCTTTTTCACCGAAAGGGAATAATGGATCTGTCCCTTTGTCCCTGCCACTGCACTTTGGTCCCTATAACTTGAATATCCTCTTAAATTTATCCCACAGTTATAAATCTTCAATTTACCCAAGAACGAATTAAATACCTTAAATTAAAGTACAAAAGGTTTTTATTTTTAAAATACTATAGGTAAATTAGAGTCGGGATATTACTCAGAGAACGTCTGAAGTTCCAACAGGAAGAATGAAACTAGCTTTGAAAAGTTTTAGTTTTACTAGAAAACATTAATCCTCCAACCCTAGGGCTTTTATCTGAAGTATCTGTTGATGAACGATGAAACCTTTAGCAAAAACACCTACGTAGTAAATTATGGCAGGCACAAACTTTGGGTTGGAACTTCTCCCTACAGGTTTCAATAATATTATCATCTTAAAACTGGTGAAACTTAATGGAAAAAGAAACATCATATGGCGTAATGTATTATATGGATTCAATATATAACTATGGTAAGATTGTGTTTTCCTTCATGTTTTCATGCTGCCAGGTTAATGTATTGCAGCAACAGAAATATCTTAGTGAATACTTCCCTCCCACACCAGGCGCCCCCAAAAGAAAATTACAAAATGGGATTAGCGTGAGTTAGAAAGTTCATTGAAAGTGGGACCCTAACATCTAAAGGAGTAGCAGGTGGGGGATTAGGGGAGAATTAAACTCAACTGTGGTCCGATGAGATAGAAAAACGGGGATACTGCAAGATTTAGTACGTCACTTGATTCCACTGATATAATCCCACGTCTCCTAATATTCTTATGGTCTTCCAGCATAGTCGCAAATGATAATCATAAATTGTATGCCAAATTGCCATCTCTCAGTCAAACAAGAGCCCAATTGTCCATTAAAATACTTAAATAGACTATAAAAATCTTCAAAATCCAAAACTCATTTGCAACAAACTTGATGGTACTGATGAATTTAACAAAAAGCATAAGCTGGGCGCAAGTAGGTGCTCACAACACTAAAAAAAGACTCGCAGAATAAATAAATAAAAAACCGAGTCATACTACCAAGTATGGAATTTATTTAGTTAAGCAGAGAACAGATGATGCCTTGAAGTGTATTTGTGATTAGAATGTGCATTGATGCCTTGAAGTTATTGAGATTAAATGTGCAATTTCTGACTCAACTAGCAATTTTTACAATTGCTCATAAGAGGAAGACAGAGATATGGTGAAGGAAGAAGTTGAGGCCAGTTTTTGGCAAAGTGGCTAAGAATTTGCCTCAAGGCAATCTCTATGCCATGAACGAGACAACCATCAAGGGAGTCCATCTTAAGAAATACAAAGCAAGCTTAAATATGTAAATGTTAAAATCCATAAGGTCGAAACACAGGCAAGATGCATTCAACCACTAAGAAATAAGAAATGCCAAAATAGTGCAGCATGCTGTACAGATGCACTTCAGCGACAAACTTAAAGTTGGGCCTATACGAATCTTGTCAAGTTGACTTTTAACACATGAGGAAATAGTACTCTAGCAGGTCGTCTCATAGAAGAGATATACACATGAGAGATAAGAATATATCATGCGGTGGCGAGTTGTAAACTATCAATACATGGAGTAGCCCTATCACAAGAAACACATCTCCAAGGCACAATTCTGTTGCAGGATTTTTCATTTGCCTAAACTGAAAAATGAAAATAAACAACATATATTCTCCCAGTTTGTGTTCTTCTTCTATTAGACTTCCTTTCTCACTCCCATTACAAACTCCATGACTGGACGCTTTCTCCTTAGTTATAGTTCTATAACTACACAATGGTCTATAATGAGAAATATTGTATTTTCGGTTTACCTGTAAACTATTTTAATACAACATGCAAACTAAACTAAGTCCGAGGGAGGTCAGGTGCGCTTAATTATTAATTAATTTTATGGCGGAGTGGCGATAGTTACTGAGTTGCTGACAGATTCAACAAAATGCAATACTACGACTCTACGAGTAGTGTATTACCCAAGTGCATTTTCAAATAATATAGATATATATTCAAAACTTTGTGCAGAAGCAACAGCTAAAATTATTGCAATTATTCTATTTTGTGTCTTTCTCAGGGAAGATTAAACTATCTTGTTTTGTCATTATTTAAGCAGGAAGTAGAAACCCTGTTAGTAAGTATTGAGGTGATCCAAATGATGGCTAATAAATGTGATTGTCAATAGACACAATGATCTAAGGAAACCAATAGCTTAATCGAATTAAAGACAAGAACATCAAACAAGTTTATTCAAAGAATATAAGATACAATCATATTACGATATCATAGTAATTATAAACAAACAAAGGTTAATGGAAAAGAAATAGAAAATAGACTGAGCATATTTGCTCCAAGTACATAACATGCATACCCATTTCCATTTTCAGCGCTTAGACTGGCACCCTTGGCAACCAAAATCTGAATATGAAAAAAAAAATTTGAAAAAAAACATATTTAAGTATATTTAAATAAATGCAAAGTGTAAGGAGAAACTTACCTGGCAACATTGTGCATTTCCACCACATGCAGTGTAATGAAGAGGTGTGCTTCCTGAACCTGCTAAGCAAAAGGTAGTTTTTCGTTATAAGAGACCAGAATGATAACAAAACTGTAACTGCATGTGGAACTGAACCCTGCGCTGTCGTAAGAAAAGAGCTTAACATTCTACATAAATGTTTCACAAAAAAAGGGAAAAACTATATGCCACAACAATTTTCACCAATATCTATTTCTTCCACGGCCATCAACTCCATTAACAAAGAACAAGGGATTTATAATTTTAAACCTAAAAGAATTAAACAAAGCATAAAAGTAATATGACGGTCACTCATCTTTTCCTGGCCCACAGCTCATAAGTTTGGGCAATATTTGTTTGTGCAAGTTAAAACTATTTCTTTACACAAGAAAAAGAAATCCTTGTTGATTTCTTGGTTTTCTATTTTTTGATGTAAAGAAAAAGCAAAAAATTGATGTTCTATAACACTAAATGTTCCTTAAAATAAGATGAGAACACGGAGAGTACTTATCTCGTAATGATAGAAAGTGTGGCTGAGACGTATAAGAATGTGGATTTATGTGATACAATCTGGTCCTAGTTATGATGCCTAAAATTTCTAGGAGTGATTCGAAACCAATGTTCTCAGGGGGGGCCCCTTTAAAAAAAAAAGCCTGTAACTCTATACCGGATCAGTTTAAACCTTTCTCCAAGACTAGAAATCTATCTCATTAGTAGGCTCTAAGTTGTTACCTATGAGAGTTAACCTAGAGTTTAAAGAATACCTAACAACCCGTTCTTACAATTGAGCGGTGCTGTTCAAAGCCCCTGGGTTAAATTCCTACATTTCTGTCTAATTACAATCCCATAATTCTTTCAGTTTTTCCTACCACATAAAACCCCTTGAAAACTCTGTATTTTTACCACAAGGTCAGCCAAATATGAGAAATCAGCACGAAAGCCTACTTTCTACTGCATCATTAGTTTGGGCTTACTGCTAGCTGGAGAGTGATACCAGCACTCGACCTGCATAGTTTGGTGTTAAACCTCAAGATTTTGCCACCAGGTCCATGTTTTTACAAAGGAGAGATTTTATGCCACCACAACATGCAATACCATAGATAAATTTAGCGAAGTTTGTAGGGTGGAATGATCCAGCAAACTAGAGTGATTCCTATATCTCCCTAGAGTGATTCCTAGTATGTTCTCTTTTCTTCTTAATTTTCTGCATATTAAGGCCTTGAACTCATAACAGATAACCTAAAATTGCTACAACCCTAGGAAAAATACTATTTACAAACCCTACTTGTTGCTCATCACAATTAACCAACCCTAAAACTTTGTTACTCTTAGCGGGGTACTGTCCACAACCCTTGGACAACGTAAAACTATCCTCTATTTCTGAGAATCACAACACAAAACCCTAGCTTTTGTGACTACACAGACCCTTTAAAACTCAAATTATTTTGACATTTTAAGCGAGAAAATTAACTAAAATCAGAGCTCTAAAGCCTACTTTTCTGCGGTAACATATTAGTTTTGGGCTGGTAACAGCAGTGCCAGTCGTCCTACATCACGTGTACTGAAACAATTTACAAGCATACACATTAGTTTTGGGTTGTTACAGGGATTGGCGGAGTGCCAATTTAGAATTCATTTCCACATTCGTTCTACCAACATTGCAGAACTTTTGTGATGCAAAACTTTATCAACGACTTTGCCACTTATCCACTTCTTTTAGCTAGAAACAAGTGGACTTCAATGATAGTTTCACTCTATCTTTGTTACCTCTATCTTGTCGCGCCAGTCCTTTTGATGGAAAAACACTGCTTCTGTTTTGATTTGGTATTTTTTTGCAGTAAATAATGACTTGGTATTCTCAGTCTTGGTGGCTTTTGAAATGCACAATGTTATTGGCGCTAATTTTAATCTTTTTCAAGCGATTTGTTGGATCCGGTATCATATCTTAAATGGTTTTAATCAAAGTACAAATATGTTGATTGCCTGGTAACCTGGAATGCAGCCTAATTACAAATAAGGGAGTTGTTGTGTTATGATGCATTCATCTAAAAATGTGTACTATTACCAAAAAAAAAATTAATATGTGGAGTCTATGATGCATTCATCTGTAAATGGGTACTATTACCAAAAAAAAATTAATATGTGGAGTCTATGATGCATTCATCTGAAAATGTGTACTATTACAAAAAAAATAAATAATATGTGGAGTCTTTGTTAGAAATAAATTGGGTTGGCGGTATCTTCAAATCATAAAACTGTATAATTCGAAACACGTTATTTTGTCACTTTCCTAAAAACAGTATTCTCCTCCACCAGAAGGTATGTGCATGGGTTATAACAAAACTTGAACTCTTAGTTCTTACTGTCTGTGTTTGCACAAACAAAGACAATCATGATATCTGCTTAATAAAGAGGCAGAATAACAAAATCTCAGAAAAAGAAATGCTCAAATAGACTAAAAGTAATTTTCTTTTGTTTTCTTTTGTTTCTGTTGTTTTTGTTATGAAATTATGGTCTAAGATGTGGTCCTATTTATAAGTACTGGCCGCAACCCGTTCAATCACAACCATTTGCGACCAGTTATGACTGTTGGATCAATACGCACAGTCACAAGCTTTTGGATTTGATTATATCCATCTGATCATGCTGGTTACGATCAACGGCTATGACCACAATCTTACTAACCATTGCATCCCTTGGTTAATTAACCACCAACGGTAAATTAACTCGAAGACCATGCGTGTGCAATGTCACCACCAACGGTCACTTAATTCAACCGGCACAGTGTGCCACATCACTGCCACTAGGCGACAAGTGGCAATAAGAAAAGCGTCTTATGGCGCCTCGTGCCAATGTGCTAAGTGCTCCATCAAAGCGTGACATTGCAGCCACACAGCCCACTGCCACGCACGCATGTGGAGTGGGTGCGGGTTCATGGTGCGAAGCACCACAGCATAGTCACTTTAGAGCCAATCATATTTAACACTCTAAATATGTTCCCATTTATAAATAAGAAAAACTTTCATTATCTAATCAATGTGGGACAAAAAAACACATACAAAAATGAAGCTTTACAAAAATCCAAAAATTAACAAACATTTTGAAAATCTCTAACAAGCACCCCACCATTTTCAAAAACACAGAGAACTTGTTCAAAATTCCTCGTACAAAGAATTATGCATACATGAATTATGCATTCAAATACCAAAGGATACCCACTGTAGACTATTCCAAAGTCTGTAGTTTGATATACTAAGTTTACCCACCACAAAGACTACATCTGATCTTGTGCATGTTACGGCATACATCAAACTACCTATCACTCTAGAAACTCTAATTGTGATACAACTCTCTAGTATTAGTACCCAATGGAGCATGTGAATCATAAGGTGTCGAAACTAATGTGCTATTGAAGTGATTAAATTTTTTTAAGATCTTTTTAATGAATGTTCCTGAGATAAAATTAAATGACCATCACACATTTATCAGATTGATGTATCTTAAAATCATTTGACAAAATTATTTTGTCAAACTTCTCATGCCATTGCTTAGGTGCTTATTTAAGTTCATAAAGTGATTAAATAAGCTTATGGACTTTGTGTTCTTGGCCTTGTACCTCAAATCCCTCTAGTTGCTACATATAGAAGATCTCTTCATCTAACTCATAGTCTTGACGTCCATTTGGTAAATCTCAAACTTATAAATTGAAGCAAGAGCAATTAAAATTCTAATTGTTGAGATTCTAGCAATCGGAGCATACATATCGAAGTTATCGATATCCTCTTTCTGGGTAAACCCTTTGGCAACTAATCTGGTCTTGAATTTATCAATAGTTTCATCAATTTTTATTTTTCTGAAATCTATTTACAATTATTTGGTTTAGAACCAGGGGTAAATCAGCCAGAATCTAGGTATTATTTCCCAGAATCAAAATTAGGACCAAAAGTTTTCTCCTTCCAAGTTTGTTTGCTCCTTCTTAGTTCAACGTGTTCCACAGGTTCATTATCCCTGTCTGAGACTTGTATAGACTCATTGTCCTCTCCGGACATCAAGGGTAACGTATCCAAGTCTTTATTAGACTTCAAGTGCTTATTTGACTTTAACCTTGGAATCCTGTCAAATCTATTTTCATAAAATACTGCATCTCGAAATTCAATGATGGTGTGATTGATACAACATCATTAGGCTCAACCGCTAGAAACCTATATACCTTACTATATATAATGCATATACAAGGAATATACATTCAATTCCTTTTTTTACCTAATTTTTTATTTTAGGTCAGACAATCTAAACTTTGCACTAATTCCCAAGTCTAAAATAACGTAGGTAATTTTTCTTTGATTAAAAACTCATATGGAGTAATATTAACTTTTGAGAGGATTCCTACTTAAGATTTAAGTAGCGGGTAAATATGGTTTCGCCCTACAAACCGGTATCTAATCTAGTATTGCTTAACATAGCATTTATCATCTCAGTTAAAGTTCTATTTTTCCGTTCAGCCACTCCATTTTACTGTGGTGTATATGGTGCAGTTATTTTATGAATTAGGCCCATAGTTTCAAAATAATTAGGAAAGTAATATTTACCACCCCTGTCAAACAAAAGACGTTTTATCTTAGTTCCACGTTGATTTTCAGCTTTTGCTTTGTATAATTTGAATTTTTCAAAAACTTTATCTTTTGAATGTAATAAATAAACATAGCAGAATTTTGAATAATCAGATAGAATGTGGCGAAATATCTTGCGTCCTCTAGAAGAATACTATGAAAAATCAATACATCACTGTGTATTAATTCAAGTAAAGATTGATGTTCGTTCAAAACTTTAGACATAACATTTAGTTATTTAGTTGCCAGGCAAATTTTACATTTATCAAACCCATGTCAAATCTATATTTAGGAATTAGATTTGATTTATCAAAGTAATTCATTTTGTTCTAGGCTGAGATGGGACCCCGTCGAGTAAGCCATAAGAAAAGAGATGTCAAGCATTATAAGCATAAAAACTGTATGACTATTCAATTTAAACTTCATCATTACAAGTATTCCTTTCTAATTAAAAGTACCATTTTGGACAGAACAAACTTGTCGACTCAAACACTAACCGAAAAATGTTTATTAAGCAGGCTTCTAGATACAAGATTTCCTAAACTTTTGTACATTAAAAGTTTTACCAGAAGTGAATTCCAAATCTATTTTGCCTTTTCCCTTCACAGCCACACAGTTGACAAATTTTTCATATAGAGAACAGTGCCATTTTCAACTGAATCATAGTCAGTAAAGAACTTGTCATTGCACATATGCCTCGTTGCGCAAGAGTCAATCCACCAATCTCCAACATCCTCGAGAACATTAACCTCGAAAATGATAGCAACGAATTTGGAATTCTTTGCCTCCAACACTCCTGGTTTTCCACCAGTTTTCTACTTTTTCAGGGCTCAGCAATCTCTTTTGATGAGCCTAGGTTTTTTACAATTCTAGCAATCTGCAATTTTAGGATCATGCTTTTTTCCTTTTCTAGGACCATAGCGACTTTGAAACTTACGCTTACGATTTTGTTTGTTGGAACTAGAACCTTCCTCCACCACATGAGCTTTAGAGATGTCATCCTTACTCTCATGAAAGTTTGTCTCTCCCCCAAAGGTGTTGAGTCCAAGTGTTCAGTGTAAGTTTTCTACAATTTTTTTTTTTTTTTTTTGTGTTGGGAGTTCCTTCTTATAATCTCTCCATGATGGTGGAAGGTTTGTCAATCAGAGAATATATAACATTTGGTCATCTATATTCCCCTATTTTTAACTTTATAACCTGTTGAGAATATGTTATATCTCATGCAATTGATCAATGACAGACTATTAATCAACATACGATAAATTCATAAATGCTAGTAACAAAACTTAGGCAAATTGATCATGGACGACTTTATTATCATCATAGATAAATTCATAAATTGACTAACAAAAACTTAATTACTACTTAGGTTCAATCGTCAGTCAGATACTTAGGCTGCAGTGCTCCCCAAAATTTTCCTTCGCGATCTCTGAATTTGGTAGAGACATCAAATAGTGGCGTCGGATAAAGCGTTAAAGGATATGCCTCGGCAATTTAGTCATCATTCTCCCATCCTTTCTTGGGCTAGCTTCAATGTTTTAGCATATTTCTCTTCTGGGCTTGGTGTGGTCAGAATGTAAGACCAATTTTAGTGTAGTAAAAAGAAAATTCATCTTCTTTTTCCAATGCCTGAAATCACCTCTATCGAACCGATAAAGCTTGACAAAATCTTGCATCATTTTTTTGTAGAGACATTGCCATTGCAGAGATACTGTCTTTAGATTGTTGGAAATAAATTGGTTTGGCGGTATCTTCAAACAGTAAAACTATACACTTCGACGCGCGTTACTTTGTTACTTTCCAAAAGACAGTATTTTTTCTCACCAAAAGATATGCATGGATTACAATAAATCTGCTTTACAGATACAACGAAACTTGAACTCTTGATTCTTATTGTCTATGCTTGCACAAACAAAGACATTCAGAATATCTGCTTAATAAAGAGAACAGAGAACCACTGAAATTCTCTTTTTGCAGAATAAGTGAATAACAGAACCTCAGAAAAAGAAATGCCCAACTAGAACTGAAAGTAATTTTCTTTTGTTTTCCTTGTTTACTATTGTTTTTTGTTTATGAAATTCGGTCTAAGAGGTGATCTATTTATAGGCTACTACGCACCCCTTCAATCACAACTATTTGCGACCAGTTGTGACCGTTGGATCAATCATACGGTCACAACCTTTCGGATTTGATTATATCCGTCTGGTCACACTGGTTACGATCAACGGTTGTGATCACAACCTTACTAACCATCCCACCCCTTGGCTAATAACGTGCTAAGTGTGCTATTAAAGCGCCATATTCCAGCCATACAACCCGCTGCCATACACTCGTGGTGTGGGTGCGGGTTCAGGATGCAAGGCACCAAAGCATAGCCACTTTAGAGTCAACACTCTAAATATGTTCCCATATATAAACAAGAAAAACTTTTATTATCTAATCAGATGTGGATAAAACCACATACAAAAGGGACTTTTAAGGACAGAAACTTTATTAACAAAAACCCAAAACTAACCAATCTTTTTGATAATCTCCCCAGTCCTGGACTTTTTTATGGTCTTGTTTTTTGAGGACGTCGTTGAAATGGTACAAAGGGTAGCAATGTCAGTCTCGTTGTTTTTATTTGTTTACATTCTAACTGTTTAGTAACTAGGACAGCATAATGAAAGCATGAAAATTGAATTTTAAACTGATTGATTGGATTAGCAAAGTTGGAGATGACACAAGGATCCCTTAACGTCTATTTTGTTGTATGACATCTATATAATGAACATAATAATACACTGAAAAGTCCAAGGAAATGATTTCATTCATTTCACTCTATCTAAATTCAGAACTACCAATTTGAGCTCCCATCTTAGATTTTCTGTCAACTATGTTATATGGGCTCTCCTGAAAGTAAAAACTATATTTGTCAGACACTCAACACCTCACACGGTGGGGGTGGGGGACAAGGGCAAGATAGCTGTCTGACGTTGTGGTGGTAGCGAGGTGGGTGTGGGGGGGGGGTGGTGTGGTGTGGACACTCACCTGAGAAGCATACTAAAACTAATCAATTAATTGCATCGCAAATGTATTATGCACCTGTGTGGTGATTATCAAACACTATTTATCGTGGAATTAAAAGAAATATATTAAAAAATATGAATATTTTGGTGTGCCAAGAATCCTAAAATTGGGAATTAGATGACTCCAACGTTAGACGTGTACCTACACCCGACACCCATACCGAGTGCAGTAACATAGGTTATAAACCAATATTTGCAATTCCTTTTAAAATCCTTTTAGTCAATAGTAATGGGACTCGATGCACCTAAACTCGAATAAGGGTCGTCATGCAAATACAGCTAGCACTATGTCTACTTCCACATGCCCGGAATTTATTTCACTATGAAATAACAGATAAGGAGGCCTAATATCAAACAATAATATCTAACCCTCCGTCGAAATCACGAAGAAGACCAAGGCAGGCAACACTTGCATGCTGTAAAAATGATCCACATAGATGGCTCCCTTGTTTGCCTCCATGGTAAATCCAGAACTACGTAAGGTTAGGCACAATGTTGGCAACATGAAACAAAGTGCAAACAGACATTCTTGAAAAAAATTATTCATATCCAATGGGAGACTAAAATCTTTATTTCCAAATACAAATAAAAGAATGAAAAGGACGTTTTCCTCATGGCAAACGCACACGCTGACATGATAGTAACTACTGACCTCTGACATAAAATGTATTAAAAATACTAAATCATTTGTTAGATTGTCCACAATCAGCTCATCTAAAAGCTTAGTCTATTAGAGGAAGGGGTAACTCTATTGTTTATGTCATCAAGGACATTCATCATAGCAGATATAGATTATAATAACTAAGCAGAAAGGAGTAAATGACAGTATTTACCTATTAAATCGATCGTAGTCCCATCTTCCACGGTGACCTCAGAAATAGAAGCTCCTAATCCAGAGTAGTTGCCAGTTTCAACATGCCCCATTCAATGCAGAGGCCATATGAAGGGCAAGTGATCCTCCCAGCAGGTTTATGGATTTGTCCCATGCAGGCACTGTTGCAAACCAAGGCAAGAGAATAAATTACCTATGATTCCAAAACTAAAGAAGATTTTTTAATAAAAAGATTAGAAGATTTTTAAAAAAAAGATTGAAGCAGAATTTGACATAAAGTTACCCTTCAATCGAATCTGAAATGGAATTCATTTTTCGAGTTTTTTCTAATGATATTCCAAGCATCAGGAGTGAAGGAATATAATCTGCAAGGAAAGCAAATGCATCGGACTATCCCTTCAAAGCAACCAAGTGGATTGCAGTACCTCCTTGAGATAATCCGCTTTGGATCCAATATTCATATCAATATTGTGATAATCCTATACGAAACATTTATAAGATTGATTGCAATCAGTACAAAAGAAACGGGCTTAGAATGCTCGTACATTGGCTATTAAAGAGGACTAGAGCTGAACAACCGCCTCCAGTGACCATATGACAAGCTTGCATCAAAGCAGTCTTGTTCATGGTATGAGAGCATAGTTCTAAATTCAATATAAAAACTGAAACTAATTTCACACGCAAGTTGTATCAATCTTTTGGTGTTCTAAGTATCGTGAAAGCTAGATAGCTTCAATAATTGATCAGATGACCCGAAAGTTTCATTAAGACAGCAAAATTACATACCCCCACGATAATTCCCGAGATTGATATCAACTCCTTATTCAAGCAACAGCGAGACATCTAAAGAAACTGAACAATAGACCATGTCATCACTACGATGCCAAAAAGCAAGAATCGAATGACATTTAGGTTGCTTTTGGATTTGTGCAAATTGAAATGATGGGGATTTTTCAATCACTTATTCAAGAAACGTATAACCTTTAAAAAACTCAATTTTTGCATTTTAGGTCTAAGTTCAGAATGGATTAGAGAGCTTTTGATTGATGGATTTGAAATAATATTGTGGCTACAGTTATTTGAAATCCTTCCATAAATGATCCTACTTGTACATGACAAAAAACACCTTCAATATCTCTGTTCAGGTCACTTAAAAATTGTTAAACTCCTTCCAATAGGTTGACCTTCAAATAAGATTTGTTAAAGTTCACCCTCATGAAATGGAGCTTTAAAATTTTTGAAAAAAAAAACATCAAGGTTAAATGAAAATTGAGATACCTCATGGTGGCCTTGAGCTGCAGACTAATGGAGGGGCGAATTGCGAACTCCGAAAGTCGAATATCGTGCAAGACAGGGATTGTACTCCAATAAAGCCTTTGCTTCTTGAAGATCACCGTCTCTCGCAGCCGACACCAGCCTCTCTTCGGACTCCGAGCATCCGAAGGAATTACCCACCATACTAAAAAAAAACATGACCTCACAACCCAGAAATTCAAGAAAGAGAGAACAAAGATGTAGAGTTGTTTCCTAACTCCACATAGAATCTTAATTTTCATAAATGATGGAATTCTATGACCCGCATATACATTCTTTCTTTTTTTTCAGACAACTTTCATTCTTTCATCCTTTAATCACTCCAAGGATCTTGAAAATAAATTGGATTACAGAGAGAAAAGATATGCTTCTCTCTGATCAAGATTACCTTACTCTCCACCAAACTAATTGTTAGAGTCTAGCCCATTTAAGAAGAGGCCCAAACCCATTGAAGCCCATGATAGCCAGCCCAATGGAAAGTCCAAGCCAATAAATAGTGATTATCACTTGTAATTCATATTGGGCTCAGAGACGGAAAAGAAGAAAGAAAGAAGAGAAGAGAAGAATAGAGGGATTCTCTGACATGAAGCTGTCAAAGAAGGCTGCCAAGAAGTCTAAGATGGAGGCCACGCTCTTCCTTCCCGAAGTCTCAAATGGTGGGCATGTTAGCTCATGGTCTGACTCATCTGCTCTTCTCTATGGCCTATAATTGATGAGGGTTGCTAAGCGAGAAGAAGACGGAGCAGAAATATAATCCTTGGGGTTAACCGGGAGCACACATCTTTTCTGTGTGTAGAGGGGGCCTGTAAGGGGTTTATGTGTTTGGGGGAGAGTGGCTTATTGTGCTAGTTGGAGAGCACCGAGAAGCATCAGAGAGACTGACAGAAGATTGGGCTAAAATTGGTAGGACCTTTATAGAAAGACATGAAAGATGGTGAGAGAAATTAGATAGTGCTGATAGTGAGTTGGAGAATGATCTCCTCTCTCCATTGTCTATTGTATTCATTATCCTGAGATATTATTATTGGTTCCCCTCTATGTGACGTCGGCAGATTGGCGAACCACGTTATCTGTGTCTTGTGTATTGGTTTATATGGTTAGATATGACTGGTGACTAGTCTTGGGCACAACAATTGGTATCAAGCAGTCCAGTCACCTGAAGTTACCGGAGCGATTTCGGTGGCGAACGTAAGCCGATATCGGAATCTGACCAAATCTAACGTATTCAAAAATGGCTTTTGAGCATACCACCAGATTCGTCTCATCGAGATGAAGCTCCAGCACCAAACCACGTCAAAATCGGACATCGAACGCCCCCCCACGCACCGCCTGAAGTTTCGGCGCGTCGATCCACGCGCCCCACGCGCGCCCACGCGTGCCAGAGGAAGAAGATGACTCTGGAGGAGGACTCCACGAGCTGAAGTGGATGATGAGGAGAGACATCATCATTAAACTCTTTAATTATAAAAGAAAAAGAAAAGGAAAAAGAAAAAAGAAAAAGATGAAAAATGATGATATTTTTTGGTTGGATATAATTTCAAACGGTCAGACTAAGCTGCGTTAACCAGTCAACTGAGCCGTTGACCAGTCAACCCGAGCCATTGACCAGGAGCCGAGCCGAGCCGAGTTGATCAAGGCCATTGACCGTTGACCAGCCGTTGACCGAGCGTTGACCAGTCAACCCATTGACCGTTAGACTAAACGTAAATTGCACTTTCCAGTTCCCTGAACTTTCTGTTAATTTTACAGATTGGTCCCCTAATTTTGAGAAATTACAATAATTTAGTCCCTAAATTTCTGATTTAATCAATTTTGGTCCTAGAGAAGTGTCTGATCTCGACAGAAAAGCCCTTTCGAGTTTTTTTTTCGGCTTCCCGATTCTCCGCAGAATTGGTTTTTGGATATTTTGCTTTTAATGGGAAAAAGTAAGATGGCGGAGTAGTTTATTGAGCTCAATCATGCTTTTATCTCAATATTACGCCCTTGAAAATCAGGAGAAGGACATAGAAGGAGATTAACAGGACGACGCATTGGGCGATCAGACAGATGCTTGGACAAAGGGGTTCCATCATGTAGCACGATTAGATTGAGTGTTGGCAGATCACATAATGCATTGAACACATGGGGGGTTCCACATGTAGCACGAATAGATGAGTGCTCATGGTGTGGACCAAGTTGAAAGAGATGTACCGGGAGAGATATCTCGAACAAAGCCTTAATGGGGAGGCTTGTGGTAAAACTTCAGAGAGGGACTATAGTGCGCGGAACAAATGAGCGAGTTCCGGAGAGCCACGTGAAGAGGTCAAAAGAATAGGCCAGAGAAGAGGTCTCAAGAGGAGGTCAAGAGGTCAGGGAAACGGTCAAAGAAGAGATACCGGCAGATGATGCTGAGGGCAAACTACCGAGGTCGCACGTTAAGTGCTTTTATTGCGACTAGGAGGGACAAGAAGAAGGTCAAGGAACAAAGCACAAGACAGTCTCAGAGGCAGCAACAACAGCAATGATGCTGTGGATGAGAGTGCATGTCTCCTATCAGTATCGGCAGATGAGAGCAGATTGGATTTCTGATTCAGGAATGCTTACCACTTGTGTAGAGGAAAGAGAGGTGTTCTCTACACATGTAGCATGCGAGGGACTGTATGATGGCGAACAACACGACGAAGAGTTGTTGGCAAAAGAACAGTCCGTTCCGCATGACAGACAGGAGATCCATGAAGGTGACAGGGTAGGCAGTTCATTGAGGATGCAAGATTCGAAGCGATGAAGCTTGAAGCTAGTGGAGGAACACTAGAGTTCCACAGCGGAAAAGGAAATGTGCAAGAGAAGGAGACTGAAAGGCTATACCGGAAAGGAGGGGAGTGTCCAGACAAGAGGAGTGTTGTCTTGACATAGGCTAGTGTTATAGCGAGAAGAATGGACGAGGAAAGCTACGTTGCCACAAAGGCACACAAAGCAAGCGCAGGAATACCAAGAAGATGTACTTGAAGGATCCAGAGTGGTACAGGAGAGCAAGAGATACTTTGAAATACGTGCGGGTCTGGCCAGACCGAAAGGTGCAAGCTAGTGTCATGATGTCCATAAGAGAAGCTCAGAGGAGAGAACATATCGATGTAATTGATAGGCGCGACGTCCCGAAATGAGTCTCTTTCGCTCTAGATTAAGTGATGTTTGTATCCTCTCTCCGTTGTGCATCACAAGGGAGAGAAGATGGAGTCAGCGAGACTTTCAAAAGTGATGTACTTTGCAGCACACCCCCTGTGGGGGGGGACCAGGGCACCTAAGTGGAAGGTGGCAGGCACTTCGGTTGAATACATTCCCTTCAATGAAGTGGAAGTTGCCCGTTGACTAGGGGTAACGTATCTCGGATGCTGTCTTGTAGATCCTTATAGGGGAGCTGGACCAAAAGTTGTCGGATGGATCCTTGAAGACTTCATGATTACCCTCCAATGGGTTAGAGGGAGATTGTTTACAACAGTCCACCCATTTCTTAGAGAGCCCAAACCCTTGAATCCCAATGAGAGCCAGCCCAATGGAAGCCAGCCCAAATGGAAGCCCACCCATATGAATATGATATCAATTGTAATTCATATTGGGAGAGACAAAAGAAGAAAGAAAGAATAGAAGATAGAAGAGAGAATGCTCTGACAAAGCTATCAAAGAAGGTTGCCGAAGAATCCAGATTAGGCCACCTCGCTCCCCTGAAGTCTCAATAATGGGCATGTATGAGCTCATGGCTGAGCCTCATCTGCTCTTCTCTATGGCCTAGAATTGAGAGGGTTACCAGAGAGAGAAGAAAGACGAGCAGAAATGTAATCTTAGGTGATTAACCGGGAGCACACAACATGTTGCGGTGTGTCAAGAGGTGCTGGTAATAGGGTGTATGTGTGTTGGGGGATGCTAATTGTGCTAAGTGAGAGCAACAGAGAGCACAAGAGATCTGACAGAAGTGGGCTAGAATTGGTAGGCTGTGGAGAAAGACATGATATATGGTACGTTAGATGAGAGAGTGCTGATAGTTGAGTGGGATGATTTTCCTCCCTATGTACTCATTGTAAATTCATCATAGATAGTGAATTATTGGTTTCCCTCCGT